>OMNO01043039.1:12143-29507 GCA_900303215.1 Trachyrincus scabrus
ACGTGTTACTCGACAGAAAGAAAGACAAAGAGTTAGAGAGCGCATCAAAGCGCAGTCTTGACAGGACACTCACAGCAGGGGGGCAGGCCTCGAGGTCGGTGGCACCGTCTCCGATCATCACCACCGACTCGAAGCCATACTGTTCCTTCAGCATGCTGATCACCCGGCCTTTCCCGCCGCTCTCTGCTGTGGGCTGGCCGTCGTCAAACCCCGCGTACTCACCTGAACAAACACAACGACGTGCATGTTTTTGTTCAGGGGATCCAGTATGACCAGCATCATTATTAAGACAATGTATTGAAAGATATTACAGGTCTTGTGGAAGGTTTACTGGAGTCCCATATGCCATTCCCCAGAAAAACAACAAGCAAACCATTGCTTGCGTTTGGTCGTTGCATAGAAGTACACCATCAAAACCCTACGATCAAAACCATCACACACCAGCTGTTCTACACAGGTGGCTTTGATTACCATGATCACCTCGGTTACCAAGTGAATCGTCTGGGAACCAGTGATCGATGTTACTTGACATTGAGTTTACCATTAAAGTAGAACTTGAGCCTGTTTGCGTAGACGTGGTCGAGAGGGATATCGAGTTGAGCCGCTACGTGCTCAACGATGCAGCGGAAACCACCGGATATGAGGAACACCTTCACGTTGCGCTTGTGAAGCCGGTCCACAAGCTCCCTGGATAGAGACACAAAGTGAATGAGAATACTGGACGACAATGAGAAGACGGGAGTGTTTACAAGACGTACTACCGTACTACCTTCCACTACCTTCTGTACTACCTTCCAGTAGGAAGGTAGTACAATCTAAATGACTTGCTTAACTACACAGCTCTCACACAATACAGAGTCATTCTAAGATGTGGGCCTGTTGTGATTCATAATGTACAATGACATTCCAAAGTTGTGAGGATAGGAAATATACATGAAACAAATTGGGATCTACAGACACTTACTTAATACCTGGAGTCAACTGAGGGGGGTGGTCCGTTATCAGTTTGTTCACTTGTTCTCTAGAGCAGCGGATGATGGACAATCGTTCAGTAAGGGCCGTCTTGAATGTGACCGACCCCCCCATGGCATTGCGCGTCCTAAAACGGTACAGAAACGCATTACAATATTGACAAAGTATACACCTGACCAAGTAGCCGAATGGCTGAGAAATGTGATGATGAATGACAAGTCTGTTCCACTAATGGGAGTCCAAAGCATCTGCCATACATTTCAGTGACTGCATCCCCGACACCACAGAATTTGGCAAGTTCATCAATACCCTCTTCTTTGATAACTGTGCTGTCTACATCAAAGCAGACAGCTTCTGCTCTCCTGAACATCTCCTTTGTATGGGATAGAGACGTCATCGTGCTAGAAAAAAAAGATAGAAAGGTATCCATCATTAAGTCGATGACTATAATTGGAATAACTGCTTGCATTGTGTAACATTTAATTTTCGGTTTAAAGTGGCACACAGTCAGAAACGCCAACGATCATGTCATGTAATTGTTGTCGGTCACGAGTTGAAACCGGAGCAGCAGGTCTTTCATTTCTCAGCAGTAGACCTACTTGTCGTTAAGTGGCTAAAAACACGGCTGTCGAAAATATGCATTTTCGGCATAGCTGCTTTAAATCTTTACAATGAATAGCCATAGTTTATGAGAAGAATGCATGACATAGAGCCAAAAACAGGCCGCTTTGACTGACTGATGGGCCTCTCACTGGGTCGACATCGTCTGGCGATGTTGCGTCACCCAATTTAGATAAGGAGCATAGATGGCACAGAAATACAAAACAATTACACTTTAATCGAGCCATTGTGCATTTCCTGCAACGAATGGCAAACAATGCAGCTGACATTTTGGAACTGACATTTTAAATCAAATATATACCCTTAGTGGAATCTGCATTAGCTTTGACAATGGTACCTGAATAGAAAAGAGCAGAACGCTTTCTTTGATTCCCATGCACCTTCTTTGCAAATGCCCAAAACGAAAATCGGACTGCAAGTAGAGTCGTTCCACAAAGTAACTTAACGTATTTACCAAATTATTGTTGCAACTTACTGGTTGCAGCGACGATGATATAACAGACAGACCCTTCTCAGCCAGACCCCTTTCACCAGTCTAATATACATTCATTGGGTTTACTGGCGAGGAAGAGAACGCTTGGATGCGGATGCAGAGCCAATCAAAAGAGAGCCGGCAAGTGAACCCGCCCACAACGCCACCATGGGTTAAACTAATCACTGACATTGTCTAAGACCTCAATATAATGAATGACATTAATACCGCTTGTATGGGGCCGGGCTTATAATGAAATGGCCTTTTCTCTTTATATTCTCTGCATTACGTCGCTATTATGACAGAGGTGTGAATATGTACATTGTTATTATACAAACTACATTTCACTATTTTCTCAAGCGTCCACCACACAATGGAAAAATGGAATGTGCGGCTTAAGCCCGCCCACCCGACGCCCCGCCCACTAGTACCGGAAGACTGAAAATCAACCAGCAGCTTTCTCTCTCTCAAGATCCTCACGCTATGAACACGTGTGGGTGTTACATAATGCGATGTGGTTAAAACTGGCAAAGAAGTAGTGCAAGATATTTGAAGTTCCGACATGTGTAAGTTACGTGCTGGAGTGCAGGACATGTGGGTCAAGGCAGCCCCAGACGGTGATGGGCTAACGTAGCTCTACAAAGTAAGCGATTCTTTAGAAGTGTAACTGATGTAACTGTATGATGCGTGGACGAATTCTGTGTTACTCGTTTCAGTAGTAAAAGCAGCCAGACACCATGCTAGAGTATTCTCGCTCTCGATTAGCAGTATGGCTACGTGCTGTTAAGTGCCACAGTCTCATCTTGAGAGTGAATACAATACTATTTCTTAATAATGACTGATGCTTGCCATGCACTTTTGTCTTTTAAGTATAGTGTATGTCAAGTTGATCCCAACTGTTATAGATCCATCCATAGTGCAATACCACGTGTCTTGAATACAAGGCCTCACTGGGCCACGAGATGAATATTGGCCCCCCTTTTTTAATCGAGCATTTCAATCGTTTCTTTCAGTACCGTGAAGCGGGATGGTTGAGCATGGCAGGCCGAAAGGACTGGCGGATAAAGGTAACTTTTAATGTAAATTGAAGGTGAAGTTAATGATGCGTGGACGAATTCTGTGTTAACCTCTCAGTGGTCAATGCAGCCAGACACCATGCTAGATAGTGTTTCACACGTGACCTCTACAAAAGGATAGGGATACTGTTCGTACCTTTTATCCTCATGTCAATGTGACTACAAATGTACAGTAATGAACCCGTTTTGCTATGATTTATTTGTTCTGTACGGTGTCTTACCTGCTGTCTTTGAATAGCGGTTAGGTCATGCCCTACAATGAAGTTACCATGAAATTGGTTGACTACTTGTGGATTCTTGGGACAGCGTGGGCTCCATCTGTCATTGGTAAGTGGCAAATGCTATAGTCAATGCTTTGAGCATCCGGAAATGTACCCGGTAATGACTTGAAACATGAGTTTAATCAACATTATCTCCCCTTATCCAGGTTTTAGTTCAGAACTGGACAGGAACACCAACTTGTCAATGGTACAGCCCAGAATTCGGCACTATCCAAGAAACCAGTTGGAGTGGACTTTAGCCGAGGTAGAACACTAATAAATCTTTAATGGAAACTACACGTGAAGTCTTTAGTGCCACTTTTTTTTTGTGTACACCCAAAGCAATTGTCTTGTTTAGCATGTCCTATGTATTACGAAAATGTTATTGGTGTGCTTAAATCTTACCCTACACATAATGCGTAACTGAGCATTATTCACCATAATCTTTGACTACAGTGTATACTCTTTCTACCCACAGATCCTTGGATAACATCCAGTTTGGAGATGACATGATTTAAGCAAGCCGCTGTGTCACCACTGAAGAATTGAGGTCGGGAGTGAGTGAGAGACTCATGCGTTATCTCAAAAGGAAACTCACTAGAATACTGGAGACTTGTGTGTTCTGTCTTGTTTTTGAATGGTCATTGGCTAAGCCTTCGCTTGGTTTTATCATCTTAGCCAGACTTTGTAACCTTGCCACTATTTTATCGGATTACAATTATTTCTAAAGACCAATGAATGATGTGTTCCATTTTTTTAAATAAAGTAACTGCAGAAATGAAGAAACAGTGCCAATTTGAGTGGAGTTCATATATAGCACATAAAAAAGGCTGTTTATTGGATGTCCACTTTTATATTTGTAAAAGTAGTCAGTTCTTTCAAATTTGACATATCTACATATTGCCTCTAACATGATTTCAAGTATGCAGGTTGGTTCACTGAAAATCACTTGTCCAAGATCTGACCAGTGCTAATTGAGTTCTATGCTTAAACTAGTTTACATTTAAATAAGTTAATAAACTAATACTGGACATACTCCTCACACAGGCAACTTGAGTAATAATTAATAGCATTTTTGTGTGTGTGTGATACTTGCTATGCTTGTATATATTTTTGGTTTACTTTCCAATTGCACTATGCTCCATATTCAAATGACCAGACACCGCGCACTTTACCGAGCTAGCGCCTTATCAGGTCAACATGTATAAAAATCACTAAGTGTTCCAGGGCGGGGATGCGTCCTAAGTAACGGCAGTGCTTGGCTACCAGGTGTGGAGGGGTGAGTCCTCTGCTTCCGTGGCGAGGGACAGCATGATGACCTTGGGACTGTTCTGGAACAGAGCGGCTCTGTTCTGAGTCTGGCCCTTCTTAACCCAGTGACCATAGATCTTGAAAGCACAAGCGTCTATGAGCTTGCGGATGGGCTTCACTGCGTACGGGTCACTCTTGATCACCTCCTTGGTAACCGGCTTGGCACGGCGGTAATTGCAGTAGATCCGCATTGTGGCGAGAACGGTCATGCAAATGACCTGGGGATCAAAGTGGAATGCAAGCAGTTAAAGATTCCGTAGAAAGCAGACGGTCTTGTGCCACCGTAAGGCGTGGTCGGTTTTCACTGCCTTTATCCACACAAAGGACAACTGCATGTACAGCGGTTTGGGTTCTTACACACCATATTTATGTAACTTCTCAGATATGCTTTTAATTAAGCTGTTTTTCTGAAACAAAGATAAGTGCGAAGACAAACATTTGCCCGATAAGATGAATATTCTTGTTTGTTGCCAATAGTCTTAAAGTTATGAATCTTTTTTCATAGACAAATCCCACTAATACAACCTTCAAATGTCATATCTGTGGTGGTGTGATGTCCCACACACATCCGGCCATCTCACCTTGAAACGCCTGTAGGGGCTGAACTGTCGTACTTCGGCCACCACGTACTGGGAGAAGAAGGGGTGGTTGAGGGCGTCTGTGGCCGTGTATCTCTGCTTGGGATCAACCACCAGCATTCGGGAGATCTGAAAATATTGCAATGATTTAATGTTCAGCACAGTGGGATATGTACAAGTGTGATGCAGTTATAAAGGATACTAACGTGTCCTGATCTGTCCAAAAGATGGATAATGTAGCGGAATTATAGAGAGAAGGGAGTTATAACCTGCCCAGGGACTACAGATGAAAATTAACTCATTAGCTAACTCTGGCACATTTACATTGATGTGGAAACTGAAATGTTGATTAATGTGCACTGTCCCTGGTAAATAAATAAGCCATCTACTACGCATACACCCTGAGAAGGAGCTCAACATCCACATACAAAACGAAAGGTCTTCCTTCCGAGGGGAACAGCATACCAAGTCCTTGACGGTGTCCGAGCGGTCCTCCCATTCGGGAGAGGAGAAGTCGTACTTCCCAGCCAGGATCATGCGCAGCATCAGCATCTGTTTCCGGTGCCAGAAGGGAGGAGAGCCCGCCAGCAGAGTGTACATGATGACACCTGAACTCCATCTGCAAGGACAACCCATGAGCCAAACATGGTCTGCATACAGCATGCAGAACGTTCGCCATTCCACCTGGGCAACCTCCTCGCGGGGGTTACACTCTACATTTCATGTACTACATGGCTACAAAAAGGGCACTTGGGAGTATTTGGAGTGTCGACACAATTGCAGGCAATAAAACATACGCCGCATGCTTTTATTTTAAAAGGTCACCCACTGGGATGCAGTATCGGTTAGGTATCTGGAAACTCACAAGTCCACAGCTGTATCGTATCCCACATGAGTGGCGTTCATGGAGCACTCGATGATCTCTGGGGCCAGGTAACCAGGGGTCCCACACACCTCTGGATTAAAAGGCCGATCCACACAGAACAGGACACCATAGATGAACATGGATATATTGGAAAGTCTGGAGATGTAGCAAATGTTTAAGCTGTGCTAGAGGGAGATACAGACATAGGCCACGTAATGCCTTCATCGTGTCTGCATTTGTAAGCTGTTTTACAAGCAACAAATCCTAAAGCGAAACACACAGAGTCATCATCTGTATAAGTGCATATGAAGTTATTGTACCAGTCTCTATAACTAATTGTCTGAAGTTCCCAGTGCACTTTTGGTATAACTTTAAAAGGTGTGCATATCACCCTCGGAACGTTTCAGTAACAGACAGAGCAGCAAACACATTTTATGTGTGTGCAGTTACATTTGACCTTCATTGGACCAGCATGTGCAAAGGTTTGGAAACCAAACACCAGAGAGCTTTACCTTTAAGAACTTGGCTGACAGAGAGCATAAACACATTTATTAAGAACTTGGCTGACCTCTTTCAGACAGAGAGCATAAACACATTTATTTTGCGACCTAATATTCTAGAACACATTTTGTCCTTTATTTAATCGATGCAAGATTTCCTAGCAACTTAGAATGTGCAACCTTTTCATAAAAAGGAAAAAAAAACAGACACTTTTGACACTTTTTAAGTATGTCGCCAATGTCAATTGGCCCACATAAAAAAAATGAAATATGTGCACTTCTGTCATGTGGTGGGAGTGAATTGTCTCAAACCGGCAAGCTTCTGTCCTTGCTGGATCTGGACAGAGAAACCGAAGTCGGTCAGTTTGATGTTCATCTGATCGTCCAGCAGGATGTTCTCAGGCTTCAGATCCCTGTGGACAATATTCTGGGAGTGGAGAAACTGGACCACCTCCAGTAGAGCACGCATGATCTTCCTGTGTAAGAAACACATCACTCATCAGACTGCTTCAGCAAATAGATTTATTACATTTTAGAATATTTATTGAAAGGAAATAATTTAAGAATAACCCTGACTCTAAGTATCTAAGATCCAACTCCCACAATAAGTCAAATCTTAGAGACGTCATAACACGTCCATCGTGAAGCAGTAGAATTAATAATAGTGTTTGTGAGGGTTCCAACCTGGTTTCCTTCTCACTGAGCGTAACTTTTTCAGTGAGGTAGTCAAAGAGTTCACCCCTCTTCATCCTTGAAAAAAATAGGAAAATATCAAAGATCAGTTTCCATAAGATAATATAACAGGGAATGCGTTCTGTTTCACTTACAGGTCAAACACCAGGAAAAAGAAGGCACTGGACTCATAGCAATCTTTGAGCTGTACTGGAGAGAAGCAATAAGAAACGTATGTAAGAAAATATTGATGTAATGCATCAATAAACGGCTAACAAATTGGATTAAAAAACATCAATATATGAAAGACCAAAGGGCAGTTCTTTACCTGTGCTTAGGGGTCTCTTGACCGGGTCAAAGAGATTTTCTAACCCTGTTTACATGAATGATTGACCCATTGATTCACTGATTAACCCAAGTGCTTACTGATGTTCTCCTGTCCGCAGACCTTCTTCAGGATGTCAATCTCTTTCGCGGTGGCTGCCCGGATCTCCTCGATCTCCTGCCCGGTCAACTTGTCCGAAGGGGTGATGTCGATGACCTTCACGGCGTACTCCTCGGCGGTACGTTTGTCGACACAACGCCGCACCACACTGCTCACGCCCCTGAGGGATGGGGAGACGACACACCGAGCGTGCCCGCGGCATGCTAGTTATGACTCGGGTCTACCAAAGGGATGTGTGTGCAGCTGGACGCCAAAGCTAAGATACTTAGAGTATATGTTCCAGTCTGTTCACTAGCATCACACTTATAATAGTCACTGTCGCATGCACTGTCGCATGCACTGTTTCGAATAGCAGATGCTCTTATCCAAAAGCGACTTTACAAGTGAGTCTGAGAACGTTGATAGTATAAATAAAATATAGGTTTGTTTTTGCAGGATAATGATAAATGCAATTGCTTGGATACATGCTATAGGGCATCTATTCAGAAACTTCTGTTGGATAATAAAGAAGTGTCTCTGTAGCAAACCAGATAATGATGTGGGTAACCAGGATACAGCAGCTCTGGCTCTGGGTTCACTTTCTAGCTTTTTGAGCTAAGTGTTAAACAAAATGTCCTCATAGGGTGACCTAATCCGAGCCAACTTACATAATCAATCAGCAGAGGCAACCATTCATTCTAAACCTTTGTCCAAACCGAGGCTAGTTCAGTGAATGCCCAGTCTCTAAAGAGGGAGGCCTGTAGATTACGTAACAGCACCCCCATCTGACAAGTGGTTGAGAATGACAATGAGTCTTCTGTAGCACTAGCAAACTTTTTCGGTCTCCCTAAAATCCGAAATCCAAAATGAGTGGGCTCCAAGAATAAAAATGTGTACACTACCAATATACTGTTGATTTCCTTTTGATTCGTCCAGCAGTCCACCACAGGGGTGAGGTGCTGATAAAATTAAGTCTGCATGTGTCTAATCAACTTAACATGTGACTCAATAGGGGGGCAATTGGCATAGAGGAGAGTACACTGTGGTGGAAACTGACACTGCAGGGGTGATGTGCTTAATACAATTAGAAACAGCTGCTACTCCAGTAGACGCACTCCAGTAGAGTTCTACGGACGAGGGAAATTAAACTAATTAAATGTTAGTGCTACTGTGAATTGCAATATAACAACTGTCAAAAGCAGTTAGCTGCACAAAAATGAGGCTTAACAAGAGTGACCACAAGAAAACCAACCAAACTAATCATAGGTTTAGAATATCACACATCCTGTATGCACCATGTGTATGTATGTATGTGTGAGTGAATGGAGTTTGCCACACATTCCTAAATTATGTGAAGACTGTTTTAAACGAAAGATATTGTACATCTAACAGCTGTCACGTGTATGTTTATCCTTATTCCGAGAACATACCTTCCCAGAACCTCCTTGGGGTCATATTTGTCGTAGAACTCCTGGGCTCCCACCCCGTCTGGGATGTCCTCCTCTTTGGTCATGTCGGTGTGACACGGCCCACCACGACTACAGTGTTACTTGACTTCACAGCTGACCAATGGCAAGCAACACACAATACACATCTATTATAGGGCTGTCTCACTTTTTAACGACCAAATGGAAAATTTGCTTCATCATAGTGTCGTGAAATATCCCAAGAGCTTTTACAATGCCAATCTCAAACTCTGCATGCATTAAGCCTACTGTTAATACTCTCGGGCCATACAGTAATACATCAAATACTGCTTTGGTTTACAAGTCAAATATCATGCACGAAATGTCAGACAGACGAATGTAAGAAATGCACTGGAAGTTCATATGTTCCTATGTATGTCTTTATGATGTAAAAATGATCAAAAATAGGCCTACTGGATGGACGATGGACTGGCACGTGGACACCACGATGGCTTGAATAATGTTGCAAATCCAAAACAGAAAAAAAATACCAAAACATGACCAGGCGCGATTAGTTAACGTAGCTTATGTACTTTACACTGCGGGTTATGTATTATTTTCAGCATTTTGCTTCTTTCGCTTTATCAGTTTTTGACCTTTTGCAAATCAATGACGATTCAAAACAAACGAGAATACAAACACTGACCTCTACGGCCCTCGGGCTGGTCCTAGCACCAGTACGTCGTCATGGTCCAAGTCTTCACAGCATAGGGCCACGTTAAACATTAAATGCGTAAAACATAGGATTGTTCAGCCCCACGTTAACACGGCCTCTTATCCGCACTCGCAAAGGGCGAGCTCTCTAATGTCAGATGATGCCTATTGCTAAAAATACATTTCCAAAACAGCAGACTTCCCGGACAGCACGACACAGGGCGCATGTTCACACAAGGTTCATTTAAATAATGCACTACGATTAATGTTTCCATTTGTAAAATACCCGTTTGAACGGACTGTTGTGGAACACTTCAAATTGATTGCTGATAAATGTATAGTATATTAGACAGGCCTTGAATCCGGTATAAACCACACTTTCTTCAATGAGGGTCATGGCATTTATTATTTCATGAAGTACACAAATACAGGACCATTTTTCATCTTCGACAAGCTTTATTGATCTTCTACATTAAATGTTGCACTTACAGACAGAATCTGAAATATTGCTTAATGAAGTGCTAAATTAACATAACCTTCTGATGTTCACCCATTGGAAAAGTTTGCCTTAGAACTTAAAGCAGTGATGCTCATTAAATCACACAGAGGTAACTAAATTTTAAATGGAAACACACCACCACATTATATAAACATTATTTATAAGACTATGATTACACAGAACAAGTCATAGAATATATGGCCTATATATATATATATATATATATGGCCTAAATGATAAATGATCACTTTAACCAGAGTATTCTATGGCATACAGAGCGTTTTCAGTCTTGTAGGAATCTCCACATCATATACCTGTAGAGGCAAAAACATTTAGAAAAAATTGCATGCATGCATATAAAAACACATACAAACTTTATCCCAAAACACACATTGTCTGTCTGTGTGTGTGTGTATCTGAGCAGCATCTCAAAAGTAAAAAGTGGATGCATAAGTCTTAGCCCACACATTAAAACACAGACAACTTTTGACTTACCATGAGCAAACTTGCACTGTTTGAGCACGTCACTGAAGCCCTCGCACAATTTGAGGTCACTCTGGTTCTGGGCACACTCTATGAACTGTTTGAGCTCATAGGAGCATGCCTGCTGCTGTGGGGCCATCTCCTGCTGGTACATAGACTGTGGCTGCTGCGGGTACATAGACTGTGGCTGCTGCTGGTATGATGGCTGGGCCTGGTACGGCTCCTGGAAAACACCAAGCACATTTAAAAATACTAAAGATAATGTCCAAACAATCAAATACTTTTAACACTAGAACTTTTTGACCGCTAAGTATTTTTTTTTTAACACTTAACCAAGTTTCAGCATCGCCCTTTCATGACTTTTCCCGCTGTAGCTGCAAGGGCGCAGTTCACCTTTTCTCCAGCAGTCGTCGCAAAGGTGCAGGTTTATTATAAGACTAATAATGAAATTTATAGCAGACCAAACTATTATTAATTTGAAGCAATTGCACTTGGACAAAAATAACGCTATATCAATATATCAGATATATAAATATGACCCATTATAATTCAATGAATGCATAAGTCAAGCAGTCGCTAATTGTCAAATGACGATGGCGGCATGGCATATGATGGGACTGTTTCCTATTGTTTATATTTATCGGCAGTGACGATAGACAAATATGGCATTCATCGTGTTCTGGCGTCCACGTAGTGTGTTTTGTTTAAACGCAATACAATACTACAACTTTTTTATGAGACTATATAGCCTATATATGCAAATGAAGAGATACATTCAAGCAGGCATTCTTGACTGATATATATAGTTGTTTCACTTTCTGTTGACAAATGTAGGCTACTTATTGTAAGTCGCATTGGATAAAAGCATCGGCTGAATGTAAATAAAGCGTGAAAAAGCTTTCACCAAAGAATCTGACTGACTGTCTTATGTTTTAAAATTTGAGTATAGTTTTATATAAAAAAAAAGGTTGTTTTGTCAGTCAACTAAGATATATCTTCGTATTGTTATTAGGCCTATTATTTACAACTAATACTACATTGACTATTTGTTATTCATAGTTCTAACTAGTTTCGTCTTGAAATTGTCAGTCAACTAAGATGAACTATAACTACACTTCAAACTACTTCTCCTCTGTATCGGGATGGGGGTGATTAACAGAGAACAGAAGAGCATTCTGCTCATTCTGCTCATTAGCACACTTGTCTCGGCCTACCGGGGCCAGCCACCAAATGTTGGCGAACGAACCTACTTTATACAGCCAACAACAACAACAAAGAGATGGCATAATGTAACATAATGTCCACCCATTCAGATGCTCGTCTCCATGAGGTGCAGCCGCATACTGGATTGCTTGATCACCTATTCTACCATTTTTTTTGTGTGTGCGGTTAGTCGGCCTACGTCCCCAAAAAAAGGATATACACAAATCTAACTACTATGCCTGGCCCCGAATGGTGTTGCAAAACCCATCAGACGCTTGATCAATGTACCTGATACGTGACGTCAGGTTTGGGAGCCTCTGAATTTCCTCCACCGAAGCCTCCGGTCATGGCATGGCCGATGGTGTGTCCTACCGCAGAGCCCACTGCCACCCCAGCAGCTGTAGTAGCCATCTGGGCAAACATGCCGGGTTGCCTGGGTGCTGCAGCTGGAGCAGCCATGGCAGATGGGGGGGCTTGGGTAGGGACTGGAGCATATGAGCGAGGAGGAGCGGCCCTCATAGGTGGTGGTGAAGGTGGCGCCCGGCTGCAACAACAACAACATCATCAACATCACCAAATTCCTAATTAAAGACTCCTCGCATCATGATCAATCTAAGTTTTGTTCCGTTGTATTTGGGTACTATACACTTCAGATATCCTCATTGCACATGTTGTCAAGGAAGGGATACATTAAAACGTTTTTGTTTTTAAATGACGTTTTCAATTCTGCTAGATGTAAAATAATGTTACAATAGTATCAAATATGAACTGAAATAGCGTAACCCCATTGATACTCGTCCATTGATCACTAGTAGTAGTAGAGCAGCTACGCTACCGCATCCGCGCCACTGGTTTAGCTAACGTCATGTAGCACACTGTGAGAAAACTACAGTCCTACAGGGGTTACCTGGCCGGGGGGGCCATCCTCGATCCTCGACTTCTGCTGCCTCTTGGCATTGTTGTTGTTAATAATATGAATGTATCCGAAGAGTATGTTAACAAGCACGATTGTTCAGCTAACTGCGACAGTAGTAGTTGACCTTCTGCTAATCCGGAACGTTGTGGCTGAGCGTTACATCATTTATTTCACGGGCAACTTCCGGTATGAATATTGAAATATAGGACAAGGGCCATGCAAGGAGGGAAAAGAAGCACATATTTACCTAAATGTAATTTAGAGAAAACAATTGCCTTGACATTTGGAATTTAAATAATGTCTTTGGATTTAAGTGCATTTCCTTTCGTGATAACCGGATTCATGGAGTTAATTTACATAAACTTGATCCACATTGACCTTTCACAAGTTTCAACTACATTTGTACATAATGCTTCTGTACTTTTAGAAATCAAATGAGTCTGGTCTTTCATGCTCAGCCCGATATGAGGTTGTGCATACCTACAAACAACCTAGACCACCAGACCCTTTCAGGAAGTCATTTTTTTACCAACTAGTTACAAAATATGTGGGATTGTTCTGATAATTGAAAATGATGCATCCATAATGCAACAAGACAGAATAAGACAACCAATGAAGTTGATTGATCCTGCAGTGCCATCAACCCGTGCCAGACTAAATTGTGTTTCTGATATTTTTTCCCAGTTATTTTTTCCCCCCATTTTTATCCCTGATGATTGTGCATAGTTTTTTTTTGGTGGGTGTTTATTAGCTTGTAATGATAAGTTCAGGACATTTTTATTATTCTACATTAATACTGGAGTGGAATCTTATACAACACTGTCATAAGTCACCTCTAGTTGACCCTATTTAAGAACTGAGTTTACAATAAAGCTTACAAAAATGAAAATGCTGTATCAGACATTGACAATTCTTTATTCATTTAATGTCTAGAAAATATATTACAAAAAAAGTCTGGTCGCAAAAGTATTATGATTGCATATTTAACATATAAATATGTTTATTTAAATTGCCTTTTGGCTTTTTAACTAAGAAGTATATAAACAACTCTTTTTCTTCCAAAAACATAAAATGCTCTTCTAAAGAACAAATGCAAAAATAAAACATGATGCTTGTTATTGAATGTCGTTATCATTGCCAAAATGCCTTTACTCTTTTTCCCTTTTCTTTTTTTCTGAGAATTTGCGTCGTTGCTGATGGCGCCCCCCTCCTCTTGCGGATCCTTTTCCCTTCTCTCGTCTCCCTTCCCAGGAAGGCATGGGTGGCTCAATCTCCCCAGGCCGACCGCCTCTGTCTGGGACGCTGCCCATCAGTACCTGGCAACACAAGGCCAGCAGTGGTCAGGAAACTTGGAAGTGAAATTCTTCCATTAAACATTCTACTTCTATTAAGTATTAAAGTACCCAATAAAAATAAGTACTCTCTATTGGAAGTTAAAAAAAATATTTATTTAAAATCATGGCATAATATATTGTGATGATGACACATTATATCCTTAATGCAGTGAGCAAGAGCAAGATCTTATCTGCATTTCTTTGATCTTATTTTGTCTATATCTGCACTGTTCTGTCAACTTTTGCTGTTGTAACCCCTGAATTTCCCTTAGTGTTACCTATCTATCCATGCATCTATCCATCTATCCAAGTAAAAATGTATACTGAGGATCCAGTTGTGGTTGAGTAATCAAGTTATTTCTACCACAGAAAGTTAGGAATTACAAACCATGTACACTCTGAACCACAGACACAGTTGTATGTCACATTGCGCTTTACCTTGTAGATGGCAGTACTTGGTCCAGCTTTAACTGGCAGGATGCAAGACTGATCCTGCCTTGCAGCAAGCAGAAGAGGCATGGACACTTGGGATGATGGTGCAAGAGAAGACAGTGGGGGCACTGAGGAGAGTACTTGATCATGCCACTGTAGACAAATAACAATACATGAATACACTAAACGTTGCATAGTAAAAAATAAACGCTACAAGTATAATATAATATATCATTTCAATATAAGCATATCAGAATGCCAAAATCATTTTAATGTATTGAAGAAGAAAGTACAGTTATCGTTTCAGTTATCGTTTCACCTTCATCCTGTTCTCTTCCTGCAGGAAGATAACAGGATGAAGGTGAAACGATAACTGTTAAAATAATTTGTACTTTCTTTTTCAATACATTAAAATGATTTAGGACAGAACCGTCATCTATTCCAGCCATTAAGTATGCTTACCTTTTCTTTATCTCCCCATGCAAAAGACTGAAGTGTGACCTCAAAGCGTTTGACCATCATTTGCCGTCGACATGCATACTCTTGCAGCAAGAGTTCATTTATCTTTTCAACTTGCCTCTGAAGGTGCAAAATCAAAGGATTGTTTTACTGCTAGGATTTGAATAATTTGTATGATACATTGAAAGGACATAATCTATGCTAACATACCCATTGCTCTGAGTTGAGACTGGCGTTCAGAAGTGGCTCAATCATATCTTTGCATGATAACTGAGCAATCCTCATCTCCACCTTGCACAAACAGTAAGTT
The DNA here is from genome assembly GCA_900303215.1 of Trachyrincus scabrus. Taxonomy (NCBI): domain Eukaryota; kingdom Metazoa; phylum Chordata; class Actinopteri; order Gadiformes; family Macrouridae; genus Trachyrincus; species Trachyrincus scabrus. Next base: position 27,651 of record OMNO01043039.1, read on the forward strand.
GTAGTAAGTGTCAGTATTGTTTTTAAAAACTAATCCTAATTTAACGTAAGTCCCTTTAGCATCAGCCTCACCTCCTGCAACACATCTGCGTACTGAGAGGAGGCTTCCATGTCGAGGGCTTGGAGCAATAATGCAAATTCCGCCGACATCTCTGCCCTTTTCATGCTCACATCATGAATCTCACAGTCTTCCAATGATTGACAGATCTCTGTGTATTCGTGGCTGGGCTCCTCCACCCTCTGCTCTAGTTCAGTTTCAACTGCACTGGTCTGGTCATCGGGGTGTGCTGCCTTGTACTTAAGTATACGAGCTGCTTGTAGTTCTGATACAAGAAACGCTGAAACAAACATCAACATCAGAAAAATACAAGACTCCTTTAGAGGGTTGGGTTTGAATCAAAAGCACCAAAGAAAAATTAAACGCAGATACCATGGAAAAATAAACAAATAGTACAAAATAAATACAAACAAACATTCAAGAACCCCTGACCTTTTCTCACCAGTGATTTTGTCGAGAAGAGTAGGACTTAGCGTATCAGAGGACAGCATAGTGATAGGACAGTGCATGTTTTCCAATAAATCTCTCAGTTCTCCTACCAGCAGGATGCAACCTTTATTATCTGAAATCAAAAGTGTGCTGCTTATATTGCAATATTGTATAAGCCACGCCTAATCTTGACACGATTAACACAAAACTCTAAATGATTGTTTACCTTGTAACTCTGGGTGGATTACCAACAGCTCTGCCGCCAACCAAGAGAGCAGAGGGCAGGGAAGCTCATCACAACAGCACTGTCTGACGCATGCACTATCTGGGTACCTGGAGAACACATTAAAAGACAAGTGATGCCGATTTTTTGTTATAAATCATCAAAAAGAGAAGTGAATAGCTATTAAATAGTTAGCGTAATGGCTAACATAGTCCTAAACAGCTAGATAGTTAAAGAAACTAACGCCAGACAAAAGATTGACAGTGCAAACAGAGTATAGTATTGTCACCCACCCAAGTGTTTTTATCGCAGAAATCGTTCTTATACACCTCTCCATTGTAGGACCACTAGCAGGAACAATGTCAATATGTCTGGTCAGTGTTCATGCAACCATCTACTTCCTCGTCCCTTGTTTACAACGTGAGAGTCGTCACTGCAGTAAAGTTAGTGGTATATTAGCATATTGGTACTTCCGGGTTCCGTGACGCTGAATACGTAATCTGCCCCACATGAAGCAATATTTAAACTAAAAAAGTAATTTTTTGGCGTGAATGCAAACAACAAGCTATATTACCACCTAATTTTACACATAGCATAACAATTCAACACTCCACCCACGTACCCGTGTGTGTCACAAAGTACACTGCTGAAATTTCATCGTTTATTTTATTTTTTTAAATTTTAATTAAAGAGCGTGTGGTACGGTACATATCATCATTGTTACATACACACAAAAATTAATTATTAATTAATTAATTAATAGAGCAGCTAAAATGGTGTGCTGTAGTAGGCCTACTTGGCCACTGTTGTTGCTCTGTCCGTTCAGTTGAGTTACATGCAGTGGTTAGTATAGACCAGGGGTCGGCAACCTATGGCACGCGTGCCAAAGTGGGCACGCGAGGTCATTTACACTGGCACGCGGAGCAATTTTATAAGATTTAAAAATATATATATCTTCATGTATTTTCCGCGAGAAATCGCCGCGACGCAACGCGTCAAAACTCTCCGTATGTAAATGTAAACCTCCGCTGTCTTCACTGCAAGCAGCTTTACTTACACAATTGAACTTACAGCTGTGAATCTGCGGTGCAAGCTGGGTCTTGCACCGCCCGCAACGAAAAGTAAATCGCGAACAGCCCCCCCCCCCC
>OMNO01043050.1:0-11430 GCA_900303215.1 Trachyrincus scabrus
GTGTGGGCGGGCAGCGGTTGATTTTGATGTCCGTGTCCGAGAGAGGGTTACGCTTCTCGGACACTCATAACATAACGCCACGGTGTGTGGCGCATTTCATATACAGCGTCGCTTATTATAACGCTCATACACATTTTTTTAATTAACTCACATAGTGTTCGAATTCGAGCTGAAACAGGGGGTTCACATACACTTTAACGTAAAGCCCAATTCCACTTACAAACTACATTTCCCACAATGCACCGTAATGTTTCACGGAAGAAAAAAAAAGTGTCCAAGCAGTCCTATGATCCAAGGTCCAAGGTGCAGATAAAAGGCTCTAACGTGTAACACAAGACTTCTGCTAAATCGGTGGTATAGAGGAACCCCCTATATTGTATAATACTCTCAAGAAACATCGTGTCGGACTTGCATCGTTGCTCACTGGAATGAGCACTTTCTGAACAAGAGGTAAAGAACTGGGCTTCTACTGAACTCTGCTGCACTTTAACATGGAGTTGGGGGGGGGGATGTTCTTCTCGTAAATCTTTACACTTACTGTCCTGGTTAACCTGTCGATAGTCGTAGGTGTTGTTGTTGTTGTTGTTGTTGTTGTTGTTGTTGTTGTTGTTGTTGTTGTGCTTTATATAAACACGGTCCACAGGTGTGTCGCGGATGACCGTAATTTAGTGGACTCTAAACTCTACTTATGAACATGTGATCTGCTCTCTTAACCAGCTTCAGGAATTGTCAAAAATGTCAGAGACTCAAAGAGTGAGAGAGCAGCTGCCCGAGGATGTTGCTACTGATGATTGCATGGTTTCATACACGTATACTTACAGTCCCGATTTACTGAAGTGAGTATGCAAAAGTTATATCCACTCCACTACCATGTTTTTTTTTCTTGATCACATGAACTGTAAGTAATTTGACACAGCTTCTGTAATTACATTATAATGAGCCAGTTGTTATCTCTAGGGATCAAGTAGCTTTCATAACCGGTGGAGGCACTGGCATCGGGTTTCGTATTGCAGAGGTGTTGATGAGGTAAGTTGAATGTTATACAATGATATGTGCAACCTTATGTCAGTGTCCAATAAAACAAAACCATTTACGTGTTTGTATGTTGTAATGTTGTCTTTTGTAACTATTCTGCAATAGTCACACAGGGTGACTTAATGAAGTCATACTTGGTGACTTGGTTGCTTACTACTAGTTGAAGTTCAACCTGGTCTTCACTTATGTTTCCTCCCACTCAGGCATGGCTGTAACACTGCGATTGCCAGCAGGAACCTGGAGAAACTAAAAGAGGTGACCTAGAGTTTACATGACACAATATTACAGAACTTTAAACTACAGGAAAGTACGTTAGACAACACTGCACTATATTGTACTTCAAACTACATGATGCTATATTACATAACTTAAAGGTGTTTTTACAAAGCTTTAAAGGTTGTTACAGATGTACCTGTCCAATATATTTACTAATGAATGTGGTGTGTGTGTGTGTGTGTGTGTGTGTTGAGGGTGTCTACTGGTGTGTGTGTGTGTGTGTGTGTGTGTGTGTGTGTTAGGGGTGCACGATATATTGACTCAATACCGATATCGCAGTATCTAACCGAAAATGCCGGGGAAAGTATGCCATATTTCATTTATGTTGTGAAGAGATGTGTCCGTTGGCTGTGTGGCTTGGTTGTGTTAGATTTAGAGCCCGCTTGAAAACGGGCTCTCTTTAATGATCAAGAGAGAGAGCAGAGCGGTCAGAGAGAGTGCAGAGTGGAACAGTCAGAAAGAGAGAGAGCAGAGCGGAACATTCAGAAAGAAGAGAGAGCAGAGCAGAACAGTCAGAAAGAGAGAGAGAGAGCAGAGCGGGAACATTCAGAAAGAGAGAGAGCAGAGCGGAACATTCAGAATGAGAGAGAGCAGAGCGGAACAGTCAGAAAGAGAGAGAGAGAGCAGAGCGGAACATTCAGAAAGAAGAGAGAGCAGAGCGGAACAGTCAGAAAGAGAGAGAGCAGAGCGGAACATTCAGAAAGAGAGAGAGCAGAGCGGAACAGTCAGAAAGAGAGAGCAGAGCGGAACATTCAGAAAGAGAGAGAGCAGAGCAGAACAGTCAGAAAGAGAGAGCAGAGCGGAACATTCAGAAAGAGAGAGAGCAGAGCAGAACATTCAGAAAGAGAGAGAACAGAGCGGAACAGTCAGAAAGAGAGCCAGGGTTCTCCCCAAATGCATAGGGGCTGTGCCACCATGTAACTTTTAAACAGGGATGTCACGAAGCGGACATTTAGTTGACGTTGTCGCAAGTGCTGTGTGGAGGAAGTCAGTGGGTTTTGGATCCACTCTTGGGCCGAGTTTGACTCTGTCTTCGAGGGTGTGTGTGTTGGGGGTGCGACTGTGATGCTACGTTTCTGTCCAGGCAGCTGGCAAGTTGTCAGCTGCGACCGGAGGCCGCTGCCTGCCTCTGTATTTGGACGTCAGGCAGCCTGACACCATCTCTGCAGCCGTGGAGGAGACGCTGAAGGAACTGGGTCACATCAACATTCTGATCAACAGTACGTCATTGTGTGTGTGTGTGTGTGTGTGTGTGTGTGACATGCATCACATTTAAGCAAAGCCATAAGTGATGTCATCACTGTGCACCTGTGACATTAGCTGTGGCTAGGGGGCCAGGCTTCCATTGGGAGCTTGATGAGGGGAAGCCTGCCATAGATTTGCATCAAGATGCCAAGGGCTCTGTTTGAATTGGTGCACTTCTGTCGTGCACTACGTGATACCCATAATGCACCATAAAAGAAGTATACAACTGATGCACACTTATTTCCGCACTATATGCCATGATGCATAGTGGTTTTCATTGTCATTGGATTCATCCAATACAGATGATCTGGCACGGGTTCTTTATGCAAATAGGCTGTCACAGGGTGACATCTGACATGTGTCGGCTTGTTTATGCTACCAATACACTTCACGCAGATGGATTTCTGGCCCATAATTAGTGTCCAAATTCCCCATGTACTTATTCCCTAAATAGTGTACTATGTAGTGTTCACTAGGGAATGAGGGAACAAGTGAGCCAATTAGAACAGAGCGAAGATGTCAGCCGCCTTATTACTGGATTTCGTTGCCTCACTGCACCACTGATCAAATCCAATCAAATAATGGGCCGGCATTTTTGTCTTTGTGTCTTTTTAAAGTCTATGAGCTGGATGGATGAGAACACAATCGGCAAATATTTTAAATGCTCAACATGCAGGACCATCGATTAGGACCTCAGTTAATGCTTGATTACACAGTGTTTTCTTTGAAGAACTACTGAATGTTGTTAACAGTCAACTGCTGGTGGGTGAAAGGGCACCTATATCAGTTTGGAGGTGAATAATTGACCCCTACAACCTGTTATCGTCTTAAAGGCCCTCCCTCTTGCATCCTAGCAGTACAGTTATCATAACCATTCTCCACACCTCCACTAGGGGGTGTGATGGAGTTCACTGGGCTGCAGCATCCTCAGAGGTCACCATGGTCATGTCCTCTGTCTTCACGTGCATGCATATCTCGCATGCATTACTTACTTCCTGTCTTCATAATGACGTGGCTGAACCTTGAAGCTATGTTTGAATTATTTAAAAAAAGACGCTGCTGGCAACTTCCTGTGCCCGGCGGCCTCGCTCTCCTTCAATGCCTTCAAGACGGTGATTGAGATCGACACCATGGGCACCTTCAACACCAGCAAGGTGCTCTACGAGAAGTGGTTCAAGGTACTTCCTATCTCGATCAGCAACATTTCAATGTATTTCATTTGGTTCAACTGCCAAGAAGAACATCAATCAAATGTAACAGATGGTGCCATTCATAATGATGATGCCTTCCGTCTGTAAAATGTCCAGCAAAGTTTTGCCACGTTACAGCCGCGCTCCGTTTAAACAATAGGATTCTATTTATTTTTTGGGTCGTGCTACAAATATGAACCAAAACACGTGTGCTTTGGGCTTAATGTGGTGTCTCTGAGCAGGATCATGGCGGGAACATCGTGAATATCTCGGCGACTCTGGGCTACCGGGGCCAGGGCCTCCAGGTGCATGCTGGCTCTGCCAAGGCAGCCAACGGTAACTCGCCTCCACCTGTACTCACCTACACCTGTGCTCAACGACACCTGTACTCTTCTACACCTGAACCCCATACACCTGTACTCACCGACACCTGTACTCACATACACTTGTACTCACCTACACCTGTACCCCATACACCTGTACTCACCTACACCTGTACTCACCTACACCTGTACTCACCTTTGTGATCCACAGATGCCATGACCAAACACCTGGCGGTAGAGTGGGGTCCCAGCGGAGTGAGGGTCAATACCCTGGCCCCGGGGCCCGTCTCTGGCACTGAGGGCTTCCGCAGGCTGGGTAATGCTTTGCTTGCCGATAGTAGGCATCTATCTGTATCCATCCCATATTGCTCTAAATCTAGTCGCATGATTGTTTTACAGAAGGGTACAGGGATTTAATGTAAAATGAATATCTGTGTTCTCTGTGCACTTAGTTTTATTATTACCTTTGTAGACAGAACCTTTGTGGTGACCGTAAGTAATTCATCTTCCTCCTCCGCTGCTGGCATTGCCTATGGGGTACTGCAAGGTTCTATTTTAGGTCCTAATTTATTTTCAATTTACATTTACCACTTGGTCGCACAGATAGACCTTCCCCTGAGACCTGGTGACCCCAACAGCATGGACGTGCATAGATAGACCTCAAAGGGGGCTTGAGCACCTGCCGCTTGGCCTCCTAGAGAGAAAGTGCCCTTTTTCTGGCATGTTTTTTAATTTTTTTTATAAATAGATAAATTCCTGTTTGTCTGCCCTGCCGAACAGATGTATTGATTGAATCAAAATATCAGGTCGGGAGATTGCTGCTCATGGGCGATGCCCTCTCTACTCTATGTGCCAACTAGCTATCATTAGCGTTGATACCTTTTGTAATGTGGGAATCAGTGGAATATGGTTGAGTCCTTGTGTCACATCCACTGGTCCCAAAGTTTGCATGTATCATTCATTAACTGTCATGTAGCAGTCTTTGAACCAGCCTTAGTCATGGGTTTGTTTTAAATACATACATTTTAATATCCCTTTAACAGTCATTCCAGGCGTATATTTAATTATTTGCAAAAATCGCCTTTTATGAATTTGGGCCTCTGCCCCTCTAACATCCTCTACACATCCCTGCCCAACAGCCTAGCTGCTGTAATGAATTGCCAATCTTCTTGATTATCATTTTCTCCTGGCCCTTGTAGGGGGGGTCAAGGGTGATGCAGCGGGAGTCTTCCGCACTCTCCCACTCCAGCGGGCGGGAAACAAGACTGAGATGGCGCACGGCGTCCTGTTCCTGGCCAGCCGCGTGTCCTCCTTCGTGACGGGCGCCACGCTGGTGATGGACGGAGGGGCGTGGCTCACCTCAGCCAATGACATGGCTACGTTACTGGGTATAGCCTATAACTCTGCTAAACTCTGAACCAGGCCCCGCCTCCTCCTGCCCCAGGTGCGTAGAAGGAGGCGGAGCTTACACATTGTGTTATTAGAAAAAAGTGTTAATCCACGCTAGATATCACGAATCAGGAGAAATACAAGCAAAAAAAATGCACTCACCCTGTTCACATGCTAAATACATGGCTATATTCAGGGTTGGACAGGGACTAAAAACGGTCCTGTTGGGGAGTCATACCGGCCCTAGATGTTACATTATTTTCAATATAAATTTCTTTAATTAAATTCAAATTGCTGCCGAAAAGGGCAGGCCAACGGCCGTTCTGTAATTCTCCCGAACTCACAGATCCAGTCTGTACCTGGATATATTTGCCTGCTTACTATCCTAAACTTTTCTGCTTCATTAAAGCCATTCAAATGACGAGATCTGTACTTTATTTTCAGGCTATTGGTCGACTGAAGCAAGAAGGGACAAGTAATGAAACCAGAGGCTACCTGAACCTTGTTGTTTGTTGCTTCTGGTAGTACTAACATGCTAATGTGTTTTTGGCTAGTAGGCTGGACCAATAAACCTTTCTCAAAACCTTCTCATTTGTTAGTTAACATTTCTTGGTGCAAGCTATTTTTCTGAAGATTTTTGACAAATTATGCTTTTAAAACATGATGGGGACAAAGTCGGCCATTTCAAAAAATGTCCCCAGCATCCCCAGTGTAAATGACACCTATGCCTGTACCCCATACACCTGTACTCACCTACATCTGTACTCACCTACACCTGAACCCCATACACCTGTACTCTCATAAACCTGTACTCACTCACCTACACCTGTACTCACCTACACCTGTACTCACCTGCCTCAAGTTTGTCACATGCACATTCATAGAACAACAAGCAGCTCATGGAAATGAAATGCTTAAATTCCAGACTTTCTCAACATAACTAACTTTTTAAATCTAAGAGTGCAATAAAGTGTATGAACTGTAATGTATGAACATTAATACAAATATTATTCTGAAGTGTAAATGGCAATTTACACTTTTAAGTCAGAGGCCGTAACTCCCTGGTGTGACAGATGGGGGCGCTAGAGCACAACCTTCAGTGGGATTATGACACTTACCATAATATTTTTTTCAGTTGTGTATCCTTCACAGATTTATCACAGATTCGTATTTTAACAGCGTGGTCAGATAAAACATATTACTCTTATTGGTGTGATGCGAATATCATTGTTGCTCTGTGTGTGTGTGAGTCTCCTCAACTTTCAAGCTTATTTTGTAATACGCGCAGAGAACAACGAGCAGAAGTCATTAATGGCCATGAAATTGTTGAATTTCAAGCATCCTCAACCGTGCAACAAGCCACAAATATGGACACGATTCTTACTCAAGATATAATAAATAAGATAAAACACAGATAAATATATTAAGATAGAGTGCACGTTTCTTTGAAAAAAAAAGAATACGCATACAGTAGCCTACAGTATCCTCCATCGACGTAAGAAGAGCGTTTGTGTGGATGGCCATTCGTTAAAATAAACGTGGTTATGGATTCTGAATCCTAAATACACTGCGGTGTGTGTTGTACGCTTGCGTGGGACGTCAGTTGTGTGCTTCTGTGTGTGTGCGTGTGCGCGCGGCTGGAGGAGGGGAGGGGATGTGAACGCCGCCGCCGCTGCTGCTGATGATGCTGATGCGAGTGCGATCGGCCTGCTCTTGTGATCGACAATCAGTGGATCATTCCCAGACACTTTTTTTTTGACACGGTTGTCGTTATTCTCCGTGGGTTTCGGCGTGTCTGCGACTGCACCGACGTGTTTTTCGGGGGACAAGAAGCCGGATAAAGACGTCCCGTCCACCCCGTCCGTTCGCCCCTGGCCTGCTGTGTGTCCACATACAGGTGGATGAATTCTGGGAGGTTGGATCCGCTGGCGGCGACCCGACGACAACAACAACACGGAGGGGAAAAAAACCCATCGGTTCCGATTCAGAGATCTTGGGGTACATCGTCGTTACGTCTGGGAATACGAAGTTGTTTGTCGATAATGCAGTGATGAGGAGGAAGATAAGGGGGGGTGTGGGGGTACTGCTTGCCGTGCTAATCCGCTAACAGGCTAATTTGGCTAGCTAGCTAGCTAGCTTCACTGACAGCGAAAATACTGGATGCTCAAAAAGTGCGTCGCTGCCAGAATCGCTACGATAAAAATGGAAATATAAGGCCTATTAAAGGCGAAAAGATTCGCGGCGTTGCTGGGTTTCGAGTTCCGGCACTGGCCTTACACTGGACACTTCACAGCGACACCGACTTGGGCTTTAGGATGATGATGATCGTGATTCGTAAATATCAACGATTATTCAGATGAACGTTTTTCATGTCGCTGACTCGTACGAATCCTAATAATAGAGTCGTGTAAAGTGAAACGTTATTCGAGCCGAACGGCGAGCGTTCATTCAACAGCCCGTCGTGTTGACATCCGCCGTTTGGTAACGACCACCCACCGGTCGGTCTGCCGTTTAAATCCACCCTGTCACGCGCGGGCAGTTAAACGTTGAGTGAGATGATCGGCAAATAAACGGCAAAGAGCATCGCGTGTTTACTTAGTTGAACCGATCTCAGTGGCTAATTTTGACACTGGTCGGTGATCGATCACCTCTCGGTTCCCGATCACCTCTCGGTTTCCCGTTCTTAACGAATGCCACTTATAGGTGGTTCGATTTGTACTCTTTATCTCGGAGCTACGCAACGAGAGTGGGTTTCGTACATGCAATTCAAATATTACATTCGCGATATGGTGTGTTAAACTGAAAGGACAATGGCGCCTTTCAAATTCAAGATCCTGTATTTGAGGTAAGACCAGTACGTTGAACCAGGACGAGAGTCCCACCTGAATGGAGGATGTGCTCTCCGCCCCCCGGGGGCTCAGCGAGTGGCGATCCAAACGCCCATCTCTAGACTTTCTCACTTTAGATTCTGACAAAGGCACAATGTTTCCTCCAAACAACAGTGGCCAGACTGGTTTGGATTTGGTAAACATAGACCAGGACAATGATTTAGGGAGCAGGAAAGAGTTTCTCCAGGAAGGTGAAGCAAACATAGATAACCTGTTGAGGAACGCTGGCTATTTCTGTGCGGAGGATGTTATCCAGCTACAAGGAGTTCCACACACCACCCCATCGCACCGCCCCATCACAGAGAAACCAGAGGAAGCGGAAGATATTGGTGACATCAGCCTGTCGTGGCTCTTTGGGCCCGGCTCCCCAGACCTCCTGTGGGGGAGCTCACTGGATGGACTTAGTCTCCCACAGGAAGAGTCTGTCCAGGACCAGACCAGCAGCCAGGGGCAGGAGGGGGATTTAATCTCCCTCAGCATGCCTTCCTCTCCAGGGCATGAAGCACACAGGACTTCTGAGCATAGCTCACACACTTCTACTCTGTTGGTGGATCTTCTCTCCAGTGAACTGCCATTCTCCTCCGCCTCACTCCTCACCCCCCTGTGTTTGGGAGAGGACAACCCACAGGGTGTCACCCAGGAGTCACCTGGGGAGGAGGAGGAGGGTGGGGCTTCTCAGTCACCTGAGACCGGAGCTCCGCCCACAGCTGGTAACAAGACCCTTCAGGGTTCACCTGATATCTTCCATCTGCACACGGACTGCACGAGCACACCGCAAGACATTTCAGCCGGAGCCCTGCCTTTATTGGACTTGGAGATTCCCGGTTGTCAAGGAAACGGCAGCCTTTCTCCTACCGGTCCGCCCTCCCTCATCTGCCCAGGTGAGCCACTGGATTCCCCAGCAGAGAAGCCTGAGGGCGGGCTGCCGGCACCTGCTCCCGCCACCGCACACCTAACTTCCCAGGGTGCAGGTGAGTGTGAGTCACCTGCTCCCTGCTCCCAGTCTCTCAGCCCCACCACTTCCACGCTGCAGCCCTCTGAGACGTGGCCCTCCGATGAAGGTGCTCTGGTGGCGGCGGAGCTGCCTGGCGACCCAGGCTCCCGGGAGACGGCCTGTGGGGTGGGTGTGATGGACCAGCAGGTTTCCTTTGGACATGAAGGTGTGGCGGCTGCGGCGTTGGATCTGTGCTCGAAAACCAAGGAGCCGCCATGCCAGGCCAGTGGTCCCGCCTCCCCTCTGAATTTAACAGCTGGTGCTGAGGACAGCACAAGACCCACGACCATGAACCATGCAGGCCCAGAACCGGATTCTCCAGGGTCGTCCTCTCCAGAACCTCCGGAGTGGATTAGCGGTAAATCACACGAGGACAGGACGTCCCTCTCCAAGATGGTGGCACCTGACTCCCTGCCCGGGGTTTCCACTGTTACTCAGAAAGAAGAGAGTGTGTCTTCACTGAAAGCGGTGTTTGATGCGCTGGACCAAGATGGGGATGGGTTCGTTCGGATCGAGGAGTTTATGGAGTTTGCGGCTGCCTATGGCGCTGACCAGGTGAGTGTGTGTGTGTGTGTGTGTGTGTGTGTGTGATCTGATATTTGACGTTTTGGACAGATGAAGGTATTGTGTGTCTTATCCTGAATGATTTAGAATGTATTTTCATGGCACTGTTCCATCAGAGTACTTCCTGTTTATCCTGTGGTCAGAATCCAATCAGAATGAGTCACTCCCAGTGATGTGACTGACAGCGTTTCAGGTTACTGGATGAAGTGGATGATGATATTTCACTGGGTTGGAAACCAATAAACAGCCAGACTGACTTTGGGAGTTGTGACTAAGTGTGAGATAGCGGTGGGGGAATTTTACACCCACACTGCTTAAATAGGCTTTTCTTAACGCCATAGGGGTGTGTTGGTCATTATCTTAACATGTGTTATCAAGCTTTATCACATACCAAATTATAGTCAGTTTTGGAAACTTCCTTATCATTGACCAAACAATATGTAAGGCATTGAAGGCAATATGAACATATCTTCATTCGAATGCAGTAAAGATGGCCTTATGTTTCACTTCAACAAGAGAAGGAATAAAAAAAAGAGTGGAGAAGAGTGGATAATTTATTTAGCAGCCCTGGGCTGCAGGTTTAGATGGTGGGTCACATCCAGAGATGGGAGAATACAAGCGGGTTGAGTTACCAGAGGAAACCTAACCCGAGCTAATGCTACACTAGTGGCCTGGTGCTACATGCTATGTAGCCACTTAGCCCTATAGCCTTCAACCAGTGGCCCAGTTCTACCTGCCTGGTCACACTGTGGTTGGTATGACCACCAGCAGACCAAAGGTTATTAATGTGTGCACATAATCACTGCAGTGCTGAGTGAGCATGTTTTATGATTATGGATCATCTTTTAATGTAGTATAACACATTTTAATAATAATAAACTATTGATTTAGCACATTTCACACAGCTCTTAGTCTTGTTCTGTATACTTCAAGTAAATATGGTTCAGCAATAGGCACAGTAGCTTTCGTCTTCATATCCAGAGTATGGCTCTGTCATGTGTTCATAGTGTATTTGATGGTGGGAAGTGAATTTTAGGTCACTTATATGCAAAATTGGTGAAATATTGCTTTAAACCAACAACAGGATACTGCAGACAAGACAAACATCTTAAAAGTTATTTAAAATGAGTGGGACAGACACATTTTAATAACAATTAAAAGCATAACAAACATAACAGCAATTAAGAGAAACTAAAATCAGTAACAAAATATAACAAAATTGTACGTCTTATCTTAATTGTGCAGGAGAGTAAATAAGTATTGAGAATAACCAGCGTGAGTTTGAGTCTCCTGCTGAACTGTTGTCCTGGGCAGGAGGTAGAGCAGGTCGTCCGGTAGCCTAACTGCAGGGTTCCCTGCACCCTGTTGAAGTGCCTGAGAGCAAGGCACCTCGTCACTAAATGCGCCGCGTGCGTGCGTGTGCGTGTGCGTGTGTGTGCGTGCGTGCGTGCGTGCGTGCGTGCGTGCGTGCGTGTGTGTGTGTGTGTGTGTGTGTGTGTGTGTGTGTGTGTGTGTGTGTGTATGAG
>OMNO01043079.1:6872-18281 GCA_900303215.1 Trachyrincus scabrus
TTTGCTCTACCTTACCTACAACATAAAATATATATTTCTTAAAATGTATGAAAGAGTTAATTATGGTGTGCATGTCTATGTGTATGTGTATGTACTGTATGTACTGTATGTATGTGTGTGTGTGTGTGTGTGTGTGTGTATAAAGAAAATATTGCATTGCTCTACCATGTTTGGTTTCTGAGCTGGGATCTTGTACAAGATGAGTCACACTTTGCCAAGTAAGAGTTGTATAATGCTACGCTGCGACATTCAGCACATGTCTGAAAGAGGAATTACATGTACAACCAAAAAAGCCTTAGTTATTCAGTCGGAACAATGCATCTACATCTGCCAATATTTTTTTGTTGTGAAGCATTAAAATATTAATTCCCTGTCATACTTAACTGTCTTTGCTGTCATACTGTGAACCAAACTGTTTTATTCTAGCATGCATGCATAATTTGTTTTTTAAATAAGTTGCGGTTTCAGCTCTGACCCATTGAAGGTGATATATTTGATTCTGCCATTCACTTTAAGCAGAAGGTATTTTAGGAAGCCTTAAGCCAAGGAGCAATACTAATATACTGTATGCTGTGAGAAATATGTTCATTGTTTATGCAAAATTCCAACTTTTTTTGTATGACTCTGTAGTAATTCCAAGTGTGTGTCAGTATCTTGGATTTTACATTGCAAAAGTAGAAGGTGGACAATAACAAAATAAGGTTGCATTTTTTATTAACAAAAGAAGAACTGCTACAAAAGCCCCTGCATTGTACCCTTCAGCATTATCAATTCTGTTACCCTTCAGCATTATCAATTCTGTTGAGTGAGAAATGATTTACTCTCCAGTTAAATCTAGAGAAAGTCCTATAGTGAACTATAGGGTAAGTAAGTTCACAGTGAGTTTCAAAATATATACCATTTTATTATAAAACATGAACTAAGAAAGACATTATTACAATTTAGAATATATGGATGGATGTAAAATGTAGCAGACAAATCCTCTCAAGTTGATCTAAACAAATATTTGTGTGCGCTTCGTTCACTGTAAAGACCTCAACTCTTCACCATTGTTCGACTCAAACATAGTGACTGCTCTCCTCCAAACGAGGGCTCTCTCTTAAGTGTTTCTTCTTGCGTACCGACCTGAACGCTCTGATTGCCAACACTGCACCAAAAGAGAAAACAGCCACTCCCAGAATCCCAAAGAGTCCCCCTGCTATATCTGCCCCGTTGTACTGGCACTTAAAGCCCTCGTGCCCTTTGTTCGCATACATCTGCTCTCTCTCCTTACAAATGGGACTACTGTAGGTGTCCTGTAGTTTGATGAAGTAGAAGGCCAGTGCAGGGATGTAGCCTAAACCAATGAGACCGTTCACCAGGGCCTCACCAAGCAGTAGAGGGGGCCATCGGTAAAACACCCGGAAGGTTCCCAAAGCGAGCATGGCGCAGGCATAGACCATCAACGCCCCAGCACAAGCCATGGTGAAGATGTACGGAGGCCTTTTCAGCTGATGGAAAAGCTGGTCCAGTTCCTTCACTCGGTCTGCATCAGCGCCGCTAAAGGAATTTGCTCCACCATAATAATAGTGATACAGTCCTCCCAGACTGGCCAAGTCTCGGTAACCCCCTGAGTTGCTATATGGCACCCCTGCACAGATGACTAGAAGTAGATTCACAAATATCTCCAGAAGCTGGCAGATACCTGGGATGGGAGACCAGCAGATGGTAAATCTTCAAAGTATTTTAGGATGAATTTATACAATGACTTAAATAGAAAATACAGGATTTTACAGATGAGGAATGAAACCAGGTTTGATGTCTACCATCTGAAAGAGATTGGGTATTCTCAAACCAAGTAACCTACTGAATATATAGCAATAGTTAAATTCCTGCTAAATACAAGTATCTAGATTGAAATTGTTCCTCCAAAGAGTAACAATTTACCTCGTTCTGATCGATCAAATCGTATGATCGTTATTTTTTCAACAACGATATATAGGGTCTTTTCTATATATTTTATGATAATTATTTGTACACATTCATTCGCACAAAGTATCTTCATATTACAATTCATCAGTAAGCATCATTCATGGAAAGATAACTTGCCTCTGCTTGACAGAATGTATCTGAGGTTGTAAAGAGCTTGTCTGTGTTCTTCAGCATACTCTTCTTTAAAGGGAAAGACTGGCGTCTCTTGAGACCTACAAGAAAGAAAGTTACACGTTTGCTGTGAGATAACACACACACGTGTGTTACATTGTGTAGCGTTAATACAAGATTACGACTCACACACACATTGAACATATGTATGTGCGTACACTGCTTGTAGGACGGTCTTACGCTCTCGAGGGCCCTTCTTGACGGCCGTCTCTGGTCGCAGGTGAGCGCTCGGCCATGTCCCTCTGTCTGCTGGGTCTGTCTTGTTGCCTGCCTCTCCTGTCATCCCCTGAGCCGTGTACATCTCTCCTGTTTCGATCACTATCTTTGGCGATTATTCCTTGATTATCAAATGAAGAATGTGCTGTGTTGTGTGACGCGTCCCTTTTCCTGCGGTCGGCATACACATCGTTCTCGGGGTGTCTGCCCCTCTCTGCCATGTTCCGTTCCTGCACAAATAGGGAACAGGGAAACGAGTTTGATTCAGAGCCAAACACCCCTATTTACGAATTGTAGACTTATAGGCCCTAATTGGTCTTCTGACAAATCTGTGATACTTAAAAAGTGGCCAAGTGGAAACATAGCAAATACCATAGGGCTACACAGCACACCGATCACCTACCTGAATTAAATGCAATAAAAGACAACTTCACCGAAACTCCAACCTGTGTGTTGTCTTGTGTTTTCGTCGAGACTCCTCCCACTACAGCCTTACCTTTTCTATGCCACACCCAGGAATGTATGATGGAAAATATTTTTTTAAGATACAGTTCTACTATTATGAAAATGTAACTTTATTTAGCTACCGGGTCTTTCTAGAACTGTCAGTATGAAACGCAACATACTGTCAGTTATATAAAGCTGATATAGACAACTCTCGCCGCTAAACCATGTAACTGAAAGTCCCGCCCTCTCTCTCTCGCCAATAACGCTCGTTTGGTAGCACCCAGTGCTCTCTTGCGAGACTTTCGTTGTACGGGAGAGAGCCTGGAGCAAGACCCATAGGTGAAGACCCTAATAATTTGTGCAGGCCAATCTGGTGGCGCTTGAGCTGTGATTGGGCGGATTGGTATTGACACGGGTCGAAGGGCGGAACGGGCAGCTCGATGGACCAATGGCTGGCTTGCAACCACGATTGCAAACGTAAAGCGAGGGAGCTTCACCGGTAAAAGCCACGCATTTGGGTGAGAGACCATGGGTGTATGGGAGGCCATCGAGGCAAATAACGTCTTGACTACTTGACAAGTGGTATATAGATTCTGAAATAATCGTCCACAAGATTTGATGTGCTGATAATGCTTTCCTAGAAATGTGTAATGAGTTTCATTAAAATTTTTTAGCATTTCCTTGCAACAAATGGCATACTTGTTGACCACACCACATTTTGTAGACAGCGTGGTACAGCAAATTTACATTCAGGGCTAAGGCAGAAGGCATGGGTGTATAATAAGTATGACAGAGAGGATATTAAAAGGCACTGTCCGTTAAATTGGTCAAACGACTACGCAGTCTAAAATACATGCGCGAGCCCGGCCTAAACCCCAGCCTTACGGTAATCTCGCGTTGTCCTGTGGTGACGCCCTGACGTTAGCGGGACTTTGGAAAGTGCGTCTCTTCGTAGCGTTCGGTTGACTTTTTTTGTTACTGGAAATGGCGCTTGCACCGGGGAACCTCTAAAATCACAAGCTTTGCTTGAATACCAGTCCGTGTATCACTTTACCAAGACGCATGGACATTTGACTTGAACCTCCAAAGTGAAGCGGAGTATGACAGATACTCGGTGGGAATCTCAAGATTGTAAAGAAATTCCCATTTCTTGTCTGATACAGTCGTCAACATCCCTCGACAGGTAACGTTAGCGGCTATCTTGCACATTTCATCACGCCAGCCTGCTGTGGCCAACTCGGGACTACATCATACAATATAACACCACAATACACGTATGTTTGGGAGACTTGGTTTCACCATGTGTGACCATATCACTTTGAATTCGATTATAAATGGCCTGGTTTGTTTCTACAATGTTTGGGGTTTTCAAAAAATCCCAGTGAGTTAGCTAGCCGCTAGCTGCTAGCATAACCAATGTGACGAACACAGCGCTGTATCCTCGAAACCATATAGCATATATATCTTACACTACCCCACGGAAATCATTATCAAATGTATACGAAGACGTTGTGAACGCGGACGCGTTTCTTATGTGCCCGTCGGAGCTATCGTTTATCAGCCGACGTGACCTTGTTAAGCTAGCGTGACAATTAAATCTGGCAATACAAACGTGGTTGGTATACTCTCTATCTTAAACCTATTGAGTGACCCATGACCCCGTCACTGCTGTATTTACACTGTCCTGCTGTACGTGTTACTCAGTGTTACTCATATTGTGTTGTGCACACATGTTAGTTTTTAGGCTAACATCTGCCGTGGTGCTAATCGGTGTGATTTGTTATAAAACGCCCATTGCCAAATAGATCTAATTATCTACAATAATCTTGTTTTTTTTAAATGTTCTTCAATGTCCATGGGGTTTCTTGTTCACCTTGCCATGTATCCAGTTGTTAATACAATATTCCATGTGGTCCATGTGTAGTTCACAGCGCCACTGGCTGTTGTATTGGAGATCATTGTGTATAGTGATGTCTCGGAAAGGCTAAAGTTTTTACACGTTTTGCATACGAGAGCTTTGTCACAACGACATTGTGCGTGGCGTTGTTTCAGTTGCTAAATGTCATTAATGTCAACAAGACACATCTCTTGCCATGTGGTTTTCCCCGTGTCGTGTCATGTGCTGCGCGGGATTTTACTTTAAATCCTTCGTGTTGTTTTCCATCGTGGACGCAGAGGGCAGTAGTGTGTTTAAAATTTTACGTTTAAAATTGTATTATAGTTGCCGCCTACCTAATTTCATTGACGCATTTGGCAGAAGCAGGTTTTTCTATAAAAGTGGATAAGTAGAATTGTGTCATTTAAAAACATGGATCTGCTACTAATGATAATCAAATGTAGTATGACTCGGGTTATTATTGAGTAGATGGATGCATAGAAGTATTGCAACAACAAAAAAGGTCTATTATTATTATGCTTTAGTCATGCTCCTACAGACAATGATTACTAGGCCTGTGTACAATACAGCTGCTCCAGACTGCCTTGACACCTCTCTGCCCGATTTTATATAGCTGCCAAATCGGGTTTGATAGTTGGCAGTCTGGCTCCAGCGTCTGACTCTGCAGCTGTCATGCTTGCTTTGAGTGCAAACCAATCACAACTGCCAATACTAGAAGGTTGAGACTGTTTCAGTTTAATTAGGTCCTTAGCAAATCGGAATACTTTGACACAGCATTTTCTAAAATCAGCTGAAAACTGGGTTTTTATTTCAATTATTTTATATGGGATTGTCTCATTTAAAAAATCTTGTGAGTAGTTGGCTGGACAATGCAAAATATGAGATTGTTGAATAGTCGGTCATTTAAAAAATGGAATAGGCCTAGGTTTGCATCCTTCCCTGTCAATGTGGGACCACCCTGTAGTGTAGGGTTAATTATGACGGGTATAAAATGTGTCTAGATGAGTAATGAGTTGAGTGTTGTTGCTTTCTATTTGTTTTGTCCATGGCTGGTTGTGTGTGACACATGTGCTTGTGTTTGTGTGCAGTAAAAGATGCGAGACTTGACTGCACAGGTCACCAGCAGCCTGCTACCTTTCCCAGGGGTGACTATAGATGCTCTTGGGGAGGATGAAATTATCCTGGACTCGGTGCTACAGGGGAAGTTCACCGTGGGTAAGACTACATTTACAATCACTACATTGGTCTGCATTTTCTGTACTGCCTACATTCAGCTGGGCCTCAACTGCTATATATATATATATATATACAAGTCTGATTTAATCTATTGTTTTTGAAAAAAGAAAAGCACATTCAAACTTTGTTTGAATACAAGAAGCCAGAAAAGATGAATACTTCCTGTATAACAGAAATAATGGTAGCAGTAAAATGTCTACTATAGTCTTTCACACACCTGCCTTCTCCCTCCCACATATGTGCAGGGCGTAGTGGGGTGGCTTGGCTGGCCTGTGGCCCCCAGCTGGAGGTGGTCCATGCGGTGACAGGGGAGCGTCTTTCTGCCTACTGCTTCAGTGGTGAAGGGGAACATCCACCAAACATCCTCGCTGCCCGGGATTTCAGCTGGCTCAAAAGGCAAGGCGTTGTTTTCAGAGTGCAGCGGTCTGCTTAACTGTCCATGTGTCACTCTCTCCTTACTTGGTGCTGACAGTGCAGCATTCTTTAGTGTGTAGTACAGATTACATCACGTCATGTGATCTCATTATCCTTTACCTTTGATGGCTGCTATTGCAATATTGCAGGAATATTCCGAAAGACTATTTCTGATTCATGAATTGGTGAATTTTCTATTTTATTTTGTGCTGATTTTGATCTCCATGTGGTGTAAACAGGTCAGGGTTGCTGGTGGGCCTGGAGGAAGTGGAGGGCAGTATGCTGTGTCTCTATGATCTCGGTCTGTCCCGTGTCGTCAAAGCTGTGGTCATACCGGGCCGGGTAAGATGTTGTGCCATGTATTGAGTATATTGAATGCAATATATAATTTAAAGGAAAAGTATAAAAGATAATGATGTCTGAGGAATGTACATTTGAAATGGATAACATTAGTACATAATAACAACAAAACATACAAGTAGCCTCTCAGTATTGTTTAGAATAGTTCTTTTGTCTTTTATTAAAAGTGTGGTTTACCCAAAATGTGGATTGTGGCACCTAATAAACTTGTGATTGTGTATATTTAGTTTGACATATGTCCTATGTTTGTGCACCACAGATTACATCCATTGAGCCGTTGGTGAGTTATGGTGGGGCCAGTACCTCCACACAGCACCTCCACCAGAGCCTACGCTGGTTCTTTGGGATCGCCGCCGTGGTAACGGACCTTGGTCATGTGTTGCTAGTGGACCTCTGTCTTGACGACTTGTCCTGCAGTCAGAGTGAACTGGAAGCCTCAGGTGAGGAGTGCTAAAGGTGTAATGTTTTAAATTGAGTTTTTTCAGTGGTTCAACATGTTAATCTCAGTTTCCATCTTCTCTCATACCGTGTAATGTTTTTTTTTTTGGCATTCTAAATTATTTGAGATTAGAGCCCAACCAATACTGGGTGCCAATACTTATATTTGAGCATGAACAAACTTGGGTTATACGTTCTAGTGGCACCCAACATTTTCACATATGATCTCTTACCTGGGAGACGTGTGAAGCAGATCATCTCCTAACCCATGTGATCAACCACCCTTTGCCCTCACTTGACAAGTTTGGGCAAATTCATTTTCTGTAATTAGCTTGAGTGGATTGACCAACATATCAGTTCAAGTTCAACTTTAGACTGAACTGTCTCATGATCTTCTCTTGGCCCAGACCTGGAGGTGGTAACCAAGTCTCCGGCAGAAATCCCCAGGCTGAGGGAGGCCAGCAGCAGGCAGGGCAGACACCTGTGTCTACAGCTCAGTGGGCCCAGTGGAACCAAGGCAACTGCCCTGCAATACATCTCCAGGACCAACCAGATCGCGGTGGGCTTCTCTGACGGATACTTGCAGCTGTGGAACATGAAGACGCTTAAGAAGGAGTATGTTTATTATATTTTCGACCAAAAAGTTGTACAGGAATTATTTTATGTGGAACTTCTGCGGCTACTGCTTTTTTAAACGAAACACAGTCTAAATCAGTGGTAAGGGGGTGGCAAAATTATTTGTTGGGGTGGTCTTGAGATAATTTCCGAAAATGTGAGGAGAAAAAAAAGTGTTTTTTATATGTCAACATATTTATAACATTTTGTCTGTTCTGACTGAATGGCTAAGTATGTTTTTGGTTTGTCCGAAGGTACCATTCCCAGTTGGAAGCAGGAAAGGTGCCCGTCTACGCGTTCACCTTCCAGGAACCGGAAAATGACCCAAGGAACTGCTGCTACCTCTGGGCCGTCCAGTCAGCTCAGGATCTGTGAGTCTCACAACCAGAAAGCATAACACAAAATGACTTGCGACATACATAACTTAACAATAAAGTGCTACCATGCGAAGTGCTGATGTGTTGTGTCGGAAAACGTTCCTCCAGTTCAAAACCTATACATATTTGCTTGGTAAATAGTTTAGTGGCTTACATTTACAACATCATGTCCGGGATTCCTAAGATATCCCTATAACAGAATTATCTTGCCTAAGATATCCTCATAACACAAGTCTCTTGGGATGGATATGTAATCTTGTTTGTACACTCTAAATGAAAGTCTGATTGTCTGGGAACATTTTGTGCATCTTCATGGCTTACTCAGCTCTATTCTGTGTCTTCGTCCATGTAGTGAGGGAGATGTGGTGAGCCTTCATCTGCTGCAGTTGGCATTCAGTGAAAGGAAATGCATGGCTTCTGGAAAGATTCTCTATGAGGTCAGTGGTTTCTACAGTGGGATTTAATCTTTGTGCCAGTCGATATGTCCATG
The DNA here is from genome assembly GCA_900303215.1 of Trachyrincus scabrus. Taxonomy (NCBI): domain Eukaryota; kingdom Metazoa; phylum Chordata; class Actinopteri; order Gadiformes; family Macrouridae; genus Trachyrincus; species Trachyrincus scabrus. The sequence goes on from OMNO01043079.1 coordinate 15,505, forward strand.
TAACTTGGATATAGCACTCTTGACCTTTAGGAATTTTCAATTAACGGCCCCGTTGGAAACAGATTTACAGATTACTGATAGATCTTTGTCGCTGTGTAAGATCAATGGAGTGCGTTCATGTCCTACTGACTAACGTATTGTTTTGTGTGCCGTGTGACGTGACCAGGGTCTGGAGTATTGCGAGGAGCGATACAGCCAGGATGTGAGCGGTGCAGCCTTCCCTCTACGGGCTCAGGCCACCAACACTCGTCTGCTGAGCTGTCAAACCATCGAAAAGTTCCGGCCCCACCCTGACAGGGACGACAGCATGAATGAAGGTAGGAAGGTTAGCCCACAAGTGGACCTACTGGATGGGGAGACAAGTTGTGTCGCTCCCAAGCACAGCCACATTCCAGATGAAGAGTGGTTATGTTATGTTATGTTTATGTTCAGAGTTGCCAAACCAGCAGGCTGAAAGTACTCCATTGACATGCTCCAGAACATGCTCATCGCTGTTTACATTTCCAAATCTACACGTTTCTTTCTTTCTCTGTGTATATATGTGGCCATCTATTTTTTTTTCTTTCTTTCATCCGTCTCATTAGTGTTTTCTGTTTCTGTGTCTTCCACCTTCAGTGGCGTCTCCAGACACAAGTGTCTCTATCTTCAGCTGGCAGGTGAAGGCCTACGGTCAGGGAAAGCCAACCACCTGCATAGGGGTCTTTGACATCAACCGCTGGTACCACGCCCAGATGCCAGACTCCCTGAGGTACAACAAGACCTCAATTACAACTGACGATGTCAGGATACATCGCAACTCTTATTGCAACTCTTGATTGTCTTTGAACAGAACATGAGAGAAACACATTTCTCATGCACACCAAAACATTCATTAAATTCATTAAAATCTTTCCCCACCTTAAATTAACATGGCTTTATTTATTTGAAATGGAAAATTTAGCATTTTCACTTTTTGTCATGTTTAGGTATTTTCCCCAACAAAACTAAATTATATCATTGAACTATCATATCATGTGAACAAGCATTGACATTCTGCGTTGTTGTGTGTTTGTGATTATTTGTGTGTACTAGAGCGGGAGAGTCTCTTCATAGCTGTCCATACTTGGCTGTTTGGTCTCTTGACCCGGTGGTGGAGATGGTCTCCCCACGCCCCCTGCTGGACGTAGTTGTACACGACCGCAGCCTCAGCAGAGGGTTACCCTGCACCTGGCCCCCACCAGAGCAGTTCTTCAACCCCACCACATACAACTTTGGTAGGTTTAGGACAAAGGAAAATACAATCTAATGTGATGGATCATTCTTTAAAGCTTTTTGTTTTTCTTCATTTAAATAACTTGAAATGTATGAAATATCAAATATCAAATCAACAAATGCTGTTGTTAATTTTTCAGTAAATTCCATACTCTACACTACTGATCATATTATGAAGTGTTTTTACTTAATATTTTAATACATTTAAGACCAGATGTAGCAATAACTTTTTTTTCCTGATGTTGCAGATGCTACCTGTTTGCTTAACTCTGGAATTGTTCACTTAACCTGCTCTGGGCATCAGAAAGAAGTAAGTCGATTTGTAAATAGCCAGTGTGCAGGTTCTTGATTTGAATATTAAAAGTTTGTTGGCAAATTCTAATAATTAATCCGGCAAATATTAGCTTGCCTAGTCATGTGATTATGTGTTATCAATCGTATCAACTAGACCCTGAGTTTCTTGAAGAAAGCTGCTCCTTGCTCCAGTGACTTCATCTGCAGCAGTTACACTCGCTGCCTGATGTCTGGCCTGCTCTCCTCCCGCCAGGCAGGCAGCCACCATGCCACACCCTCACAGGTAACATCGTCACAGATATCACAGGTTTTTGGAAAAGAGTACGTTGAATCGAGCGTGTGCTGTATGCGAGCATGCCTCTTCAATTAATAAAATTAATTGATTTGAATTTGCATTCACTCTCAGGAGGAGCAGCTGGACGCCATCTTGTGCACAGCAGTGGAGACCAGCTCTCTGGGACTCATCACAGGCTGCATCAAGCAGTGGACGGCAGAGGGTTAGAAAAGACATCTCATATCAATTGGCCACTCTCAGAATTCACAGCACTAACAGTGTGCACAATGATCCGGTTTAGTCATTCAATTCAGTTTGTACTCCCCTTGTCTCTCAGACGAATGTATAAACCCACCAGTACATGTTGCCTGGCTATTTAAACCGGGCTCTTGTCTGTCCTGTTCTGTAGAGCAACCGGGTTCGGCCCTGAACCTGCGCTACATCCTAGAGTGGGCTTGGAACAAGGTCATCCACACCAAGGAAGAGCTTGACGGCATCTGTATGTTCAGGATCTTCACAGTACAACGTTGCTTCTCCACTTAGATTTTCCTATGTATTCATTTGCGTCGCCTGTGTGTGTTTGCTTCCCAGGTGCGCCGCTGTTTGACAGCTCATCAAACTTCACCGACCCCCAGACTCTGCAGCTGCTCCAGCACAGCCAGAGACTTCTGGGGAACCTCAGCGCCATCTTTCACTGTCTGCTCAACGAAGCCCAGGAGCTAACCCAGAGAGGTATACACACCCTGTATATATGTACTACTTACGAACTAGGGCTGAACAATTAATCCAAATATTATCGAAAATCGCAGGAGCTGATTTCTACACATTTCTACACATCGTTCAGCCCTATTGCTAACACACAATACACACTCTGATTTGAGTTTCTTTTGTAAGAATGGACATGGATGCTAATGATGCTATTCATGGCAACAAGGCCTTTCGACATTGTTTCTGATCA
>OMNO01043107.1:1708-14412 GCA_900303215.1 Trachyrincus scabrus
TAGGCCTAACGTTGTAGCTTTTATAACGCGTGTGTTGTTTTAACAACCAGGAAATATTTACTCATTCCAAGGCTGCTGGAAAACACTTACATGGTTGCATGACTAGGTTGATTTACGCAAATATTTTTCACCGCATCAAAACCATTTGCTACCAAGAGTCACTGGGGAGGACCCGAGTACTACACACTACCCGTTGAAAGGTCTGTTGACGGGTTATTCCTCGTTTCTGTGTCTAGTCTCATTCAATTCAACATCACGGTCGATACCATTCGTCGTACCATCACTAGGCTGTTACTTCGTTGACTTCATCTGCATGTAGCCTACTAACGTGATGTAAGAAAACTCAATATTGTGCAAGTCCCACATCTCTCCTGGCGTGTTATTGCTTCTAGTACAGGTGGCTTAGCAGGTGGAGCCGCATGAGGAATACACTCTTAACTTCAGGTACGATTGATTATATTGTCATCTTTAAAAGTAGCCTATGTTATAGAGGCATGGTTAAGTATGCCAGATTCCGTGTCAAATTTTGATTCGAGACTGTGGCATAAAACTGAGTAGGCTATACATCCAAACCAACACCAATGTTAGTTGCGCAAGAACCGCTGGGTCACATAACCATGCGTAAAGTGGAGCACCCAGAGCTCCACTTCCTACAATGCTCTCACTTAAAGAAATACCATGTTTAGGCCTACATGTTCAATGAAATTGAGGATAAAATCCAGAAACCAGACATCCGCCAGTTCTCACACACAAAGAAATGACGAAGTAAAACCCCCATGTCAGAAAACAAAAGATTATACCGGGTGTGTTAATATTCGCAGATTTTAAACACAGGAAAATAAATGTGACTACTAAATTACGAATTAAATCACTTACTTCATCTCACAGGGAAAAAATATGAACTTTTCCTCATCCAAGTATTTGATCAAGAGAAGCGTGTGGCAGTCTGTCCCAGGCACTAAGTGTACTGACAGTAGGTCCACCATAGACTGCAGGCTACTGGCCAAGGGCGGAGCGCAAAGTGCTACACAAATAGAAAAGTTGAGCCGTGACAAAACCAGCCGTGCACTTCTAGCCTCGGCACACTACCGCCCCCATGCGACCAAAAGGACACACTGCATACATATTAAAATACATATCTCGGTATGTCTACTTATCTACTTGGTTATGTTTTGTTTTTTTAAGTCTATATATAATTAACTTGATTGGTGTTAATATGTAAACGTACAACAGGTGCAGAGCAATTATGGCCAAGCAGTAGACAAGGCTACATAAAAATACGAAGCTAAACACCCCCATCTTGTGGCCAAACTACGACCACGCAACACCGACAGAGATACATGCAAGCAGAACTAACCCATTTTCAACACATAGCGCAGTTGCGATGACAGGACTCGCGTGTGGCGGTTTGGAGTTTTGCAGTCAGTCAAGTTGATATGGGAAGTTTAATGCGTTTCATTGTGATCTGATGTTGATCCATCCATGTTATCGCGCAGTTCTCTGAGGAATCGTGACTATACAAATTGTTAAATATAGGCCAAGTCACTTTTATTGAATGGCTTTCGGGGTAGCTTTGCGCACATCTTCGGACACCACCACACCCACACCGGTCCGCTGCAGCAGCAGCGGTGTGATGTTGCGGTGGTTGGCCTTGGTGTTCCTGGGTGTTACGATAGCACCCGTCCATTGCATCCTCCCTGAGATAACGAATAACGGTATCCACCACATTCTGGATTATAATTCGTATCATGGTGGTGACGAGACTCCGAGGGACGACATTGTGGTCGAGACGGTCACGGAGCGTCCGACTGAGAACAAGCGAGAGGAATTCGAAGACGCGTTTAATCAAGTAAGACCAGCAACGTTGCATTTAAAATGATAAAGGATATAGACATGTCTAGTTTATGAGGCTACAAACTTATATGCCCAAGTCATCTTTGGGATCTCAAATAAAAAGTTTCATACATTTTTCTAGAATTGATCAAAAAGTGTATTTATTTGTTATTTATAGCTGAACCAGAGTGACCAGAAAAGACCCCACGACCTTCCTTCAGAGGCTTATAATGAAACGGGCTCGGAAAAAGTGGTCGTTGGCAATCATTCCGTGCACGTTTTCGACACGGTAGGTAGGCCTGATCCTACGCAAGATATGATGTGCATGTGATGCTAATTATTTCACACCACCTGCCCCCCCTATACAGATATTAGACAATAATATTCCTCCTGGGGATGCAGAAGACGACTTCACCAACACCGTCGTGCGGGCCACCGGCAAGGTAGGCCTATACTGGTTACAACCTCAATCGATTGTATAGGTTTATATTAAGGCTTTTGTTTGGAATAAAAGCATTGAGAGGAATATAGGGTACTTGTTGTTGTTATGCCCTTACCTCTGACTTGAAAGTCTGAAATGTGTTGAGTGATTTACGGTCATTTTCTTCCCAACCGCATAGGCCTAGCCTATTAATTCAAGGCCAATGCAATCTACGTGGTGTAATGATTATAATTGAGGCCTATTGGTTAGTCTACCTTGTCAGATCAGTTTGTTTGCAGGCTCATGGTGACACCAGCTGATCTAGCTCCTCCCCCATTCATTTAAGAACAGGCCTACTGCAACCCAGGGGTCAAATGTGACCATGATGACACATATGTCCCTCCAGCCCATTTAAATGTCTCATGTTCACATTTGACTGTGTTATTAGTGTGTTGATTCTTTGGATAATTACATCTCTCAAAATAGTTTTCCTAAATGTGTTTCTGAAAAGTTAAAATCACATGATAAAGTTTCAAATATAAAACACAACCTTTGACGTTTCACTGTATTCCACAGAATGTATTTGCATGACTTTGGATTTGGGGCAACAACACAAAAAAAAGAAAGCTAGCTAACATTCATTTATCCCATTCACCGCATCGTGTGTTGGCTTCCTCCTTCTATAGGAGTGCATCGTTGATGGAGACTGTGAGAAGGGAAGGTACTGTCTCTATGACACACACAACTCTAAGTGTCTCCCTTGCAAAGCTGTTGATGTGGTAGGTAGACCACACACACACACACATACACACACGCACGCACGCACACACACACTGACTGAGATAATATTTCATATTGGACTGCATTGCAGTGTTTCCACAAGTGTAATTGGAGTGGCATCGGTCTTCAGTGGTCTCAGTGGCAACACATGTCAAGGTTAAGTCGGGGCTGGCGTCTCTCCATCTGCTATCAGACACACACATGTGGACAGGTGGAGATTGTTTTCACCAGAGAATCTTGAATACTAACAGGTCTTGATAAATGATAAAAAACAGGTCTTTATGTTCACATCCACCTGACACAAACCCAGCAGCATGATTTGTTTTGCATAAGGAGTCCCATTTATTGAGTCCCGTATTGTAACGTGTTGCAGCCTTGCACCCAGGACGAGGAGTGTTGCGATGGCCACACGTGTGTGTGGGGACAGTGCAGGCCAAACGCTACCAAGGGGGAGGCTGGCAGCATATGTAAATACCAGGGTGACTGCATTGAAGACCTGTGTTGTGCTTTCCATAAAGGTAAAGGGCCTTTGACATGAGTATAATGCAGGTTTTAACGGTGCTGTAGGTCAAATGTATGATAATTCAAGTGTAATTTGTTAGAAATGCCATAGCCACCCGTTAGCTATTATTGAATGAAATGCTCTGTGAGAATATCTGTTCTGGTTTTACTGCGCCCGCCTCTGTAGGAGACAATTTAGATTTTAGACCGCTCCTGGCTAATTTCTGACCAATCAGGGCATCTCTTCCATGATTGGTTCGGGGTATCCATCTTGCCTACAGATCACATTTGTGCATACAGCGTTACTATAGCCCCATCACAGAATGCAACACTTCTCAATGGCAGAGGAACGTAGGGAGGGAGCAGAGAGGATGAAACTTTTCTGTTTATGTTTGTTAATTGTGGTGGTGGGGGGGGGGTCAGCTTTGCTCTTCCCAGTCTGCTCAGCCAAGCCCATTGAGCGCGAGCGCTGCTTAGGTCCCTCTAACCACCTGATGGAAAGGCTGTCCATGGACGTGAAAGGAGAAGGACCACGGGAGCACTGCCCATGTGTAGGGATTCTCCAGTGCCAGCCCCTTGGGTAAGTCGTGCAGCGGCCATAAGTATACCAAAACACTATAGTATCGTCTTTTATACTGCATTGTGTCTCTGTTGACAGACGTGGCTCCCTGTGTCTTCAGGGACAGAAATCCAGTGAAGAGGACCTGGCTGACACACTTTACTCAGAGATAGACTACATCGTCTAGACTATCTTTCCTAAACATTGTATTATTGGATATCATTTAGCAAATTAATGCTTGCAAAATCAAATATGAAATCACTAAAATGTCCTTAGGATAAGGCACTAGTTAAGAACCTCCAAGTTATTAGCTGGCTTCTTACCAGGATGTTCAGTATGCAGGCTTAAGCATATTGGCTGCTAGACATGAATCGTAGCATGCATTTGCAGCTGTTCCAGGCTTTTATTTAACATTCAGTTCTAGGTATCTGGTTATTAAAATGTTACTGCAGACTTTATAATGTTATAAGATCTGGTATATTTCCAGCTGTCCACACCATGTATAATGCCAGTGCTTGATTGCATCAAATCATGACTGAAAGACACAAGAGCAATACAGAAAAGAACCACGACCTTCAGTAGTCTTGAAATCTACATTGAATCCAGTTCTAATCAGCATCATTTGCACATGTACAACTCTTGCCTTAATAAAATAAAATAAAAACAATGTTTTTCTTTCTCTTCATACCTTTTTTTTTTTAGAGATTGTGTAATTGCAATATACATTAATAGAAAACTCCAGTTTTGAAAAAAATATTTTATTCAATTCTAAAATCATCTGAAACTGTTCACACAGGATTTTAAATCTTAAAGAAATAAAAATTAACAAAAAAACAAATCAGATATTGGCATTTCTACAGTGAACAGCTGTTGGGCTGCAGCACCAGAAGCCCATGCTGCAGGACTACGGGTTTAGCTGAGCTGGGTGATGGTATCCAGCAGACTCTCTACACCCTCTGGAGTCAGTCTATCAAGCAGCAGCAGAAAGTAGAAGCGTCAAACATGAATCTGTCTCATCAAGATTAACCTTGTCCTGTCGATAAAACAGCACGCACATGCCAGTGCTCCCACTAGAGGTACGCATTGCGTTCAGACGCAACACACACACACACACACACACACACACACAAAACAACCAACTCAACTTTACCAGCAGAAATAAAGGTTAAATAGGGTTCCCTGGCAGAACCCAATAGGAGCATTAGGTCTGAAGCAAAACAATAATGTACAAAACTAAAAAGGTTTTTCATTGTTCCAGGTGATGATGTGACGAACCAATAGCCTATGTACCAGATTATAATATATAAAAGGATATAAAGGAGAACACTGTGCTTATGAACTTATGGAAAAGCCAGCTCAAATCAACCCACCAAACTTAAATTGCTTTGTACCACCAAATCTTGGATTTTAAATTGCAACAATAAGTGCAAACAGAAACGGACTCCTCAAAAGTAATTGACACACATACGGTCGCTTCCATCGTCGTAAGGACAGACGAGAAGAACGCAGACCTAAATCTTCTAGAGCGAAGGAGTGCAGAGATGATAGGATAATGATAAACGTATCGACGACAAGATGGTCTCAATCGACGCTTGCAACAAAATTAAAAAGCAAAACACTAAGTGGTTACAGGAGGGCTTTCTTTAAGGAGGACACAGACAATGGAAACAGGAGTGATTTCATAATCTCCCGTTTCACAGTTCCATCCGTGCAGTGCGTGTATCTGTAGCCTTATTTTCAATTGATTCGTCTAAACGATATGTTAATCTTAAATTGTATAGCTTCTGTACTTCCCTTTAAAACTTTACAGTACATTACACTATAGTGCACGATAGGATTTCAGAGCCAATCTCTACCCTGCTTGAGCTGGAGAGAGAGTGACCGCATGTTAACCGCACAGCACTGCTTTGAAGTTCAAGACACCCATACAAGACCCCATGTCCCAGGCAAACTACACTGTAGCAAGAAGAGAATCCAAAACAGCAGCATGGGTGTATTTCAGTCCTGTCCTGAGTCCTTAGCAGGGCCCCCGTCTAGGTAGATCTTGAGGGCCTTTTCTTTGCGTGGAGAATAGCTGACGCGATGTCCGGTCTTTAGCAGACGGCTGCTCTCCTTCTTCATAAGCACATTGCGCTCATCTTCTGACAGATCCATAAGCTCCTCAGTGCTATCCCTGGAGACATAGTTTGTACATATTTGTGATCACGGTAGTTGGGAGTCTACCACTTCGTACCGTATCATTAAATAAAAGGGAAATTATTTATTTGTGATGGCAATGATACTATAATATTTCAAAAATTATTTGTATTAAATATTAGTAGTATTTTTTGGTTATGTATTATTATTACAACTATGCTTTTAATGTGAGTGGCATTTTGAGACACAGCATATAACTCATCCCTCCACCAGAAGAAAAACAGAAATTGTACGACTATGACCAACGATTGCATGCTGCCAAAAAAGGTATGCCTTAAACGTTATGCTTATTAGCGTTGAATGCTCGGAGCTGAGAAACACTGTAAACGTACCTGTAGAAGACCACAGCTCCATCGTCACAGATGTACAGAGGCCAAACATTAAGAGTAGACACCTTGGGGTTCCAATCCAAATCCTGATGAATCTCCAACACTGAGATATCACAAGGAAACGTTCCTCTCCCCTGGACAACACAAGACAACAACGCTTTGTCAGTGTGCCAACAGGAAGAAGTCAACAAAGTAAAATCATACATTGTCCTCCCTTCGGGACACATTTTAACGTTACCTTTGCAAACTCCAGGTTCTCCAGCGGTATTCCACTTATTTCACAGAGCTGCAAAGACACAGGAAAAGTGTTTCAAGACATGCCTTTAAAGTTGCCACGACACTTACACGTTGCCGATTGGATTAATAAAGGACATCATATCTTGCGTATTATGTCGGGAGAAGTACAAAATGCCTTGCTCTTCTTTAAGGAAACAACAGGACACAGAGGAGGAGTAGGTGCGTCACCTTTTCCTTGAGCTCGTCCACACCACTACTCTCCAGAACCACTTCCCGGAAGGCCTCCAGCTTCATGTGAGCGGGGCTCCAGCGTCTGGTGAGAACAGCCAGCTGTGACATGGACTTCATCTTCTCTGGTTCTGGTGGAGACGAGCAGGATGAGGATGGTTCAAATGTAGTGATGGGGGGGTAAAATAAATAAATAAATAAAAATATATATTTTTTAGAAAGGAAAAAAAAAAAAACACTGCCAGAAACCTTCATATTATCTTGTGGATTAATGATACCGTCCTACAGGGGGCGCTATAGTGTATTCACCAAGTCAATTTCTATCAACTAGGCCACAAAAGTCGCAAAAAAACAACGTAATATCGCATCGCGATAGTTACAGAATCGCAATACATATCGTACCAGCACTCACAAATCGCTGTAATATTGTATGATGAGGTCCCTGCCGATTGCCATCCCTTGTGTACCGTAAATCAGGACCCCTGAACCTTTTTATTACTGTGACCCGGTGGGGGGCCACAGTCGTTATATGCCTGCCTTAACTAAATCAAGTAAACGCAGCAACTGTAGGACCATTATTAAGAATAAAAAGACATAATAAACAGTTTTATTGGTAGAGTCTCACAGTTCTCAAACAGTTATAACAGCATCACAAGTATAATTATTGTGCCAAGTCATAGTCTAACTAACCAAATTAATCTATCAAAGTCTGTTTCTTTGCCATTGTTATCTTAGTTATGTATAACTCATCTATCCACCACAACGAAGAGTGCTAATTACGTTCCCTGATCCCTGATTACAGTTCCCTGATCACTGATCCATATAAGGTCATGACCAAATATGGATGTTGGGACATGCATCACATTTATCAAACACAAACTGCATAGTAACTGCATAAGTGTGAAATCAATTTATTCAGACATATGTGTTTTGGGCGACTAAGGGCAATGCCCAATGCAAACATACTTAATTTGGGCACCTATAGTTGGGTTAATGACACCCTAGTAATGACACTCATTCTGCTGTTAAATGTAATTAGGTACAATAAAAATAAACTGCAAAAATGATAATAGAACATATTGAATTTTATGGAAGTAAAAATATAATAATAATATCAAACAATATAATTTCTTTTTGGTTCCATTCCTAAAGCTCTGCGGCCCGGTGGTCAATGGTCCACGGCCCGGTGGTTGAGAACCACTGCCGTAAATTACATGAAAGAAAAAAAAACAGTGGCGCTTCATCTGCATACGAAGCGTGTTCTTACCATGGAGGAACTCCAGAAAGACCTCCCAGTTGGAGGAGATGTTGATGTCTTCCTCGTAGACGTGGTAGTCCAGGAACACGGTTCCTGGGTTCTTCCACGTCTTCTTCCTGAGTCGGAACCTGGTCATACACACACAAACATACACACCGCGTTTTAATGCAAATCAATAATTACAGGAGTACATCCACACATTCAAGAGACTTGTATACCTATATGGTGTACTCCAAAACATTTGTGAAAGTGGATATAATCAGAAGACACACTTTGCAACATGTATTGAGCATGCATATGAATGTGTGGGGAAAAGATCTCACCTGTCAATGCTGAGATCAAGCTTACACTGTTCTTTCAGCTGTGGAAGCAGTTCTTCTTTAGACTGCCTCACAGTCATGCCTTTTGCAAACACTGTATCCACAAGAAATTTACAGGGCTGGGGATATAAAAAACAACAACAAACATAAGCAAAAAAAACGATGGTCCACTTTTGCAAATAGAAAACACAATAATTCAAGAATTGCAGATTTTTTTAATTCAGAAAAAGATCAAAATGTTGATTCAAGCTTGAGATCTTACCTCTGCGTCATTCACTAGTAGTTGGTACACTTTCACTCTGTATTCCCCTTTCTTCAGTGCTCTTCCTAGTCGGATCGTTATCTGTATGATGTACAAATCATGGCCTTCCTCATCATCATCATCATTATCATCATCATCATCATCATCATCACCACCATCATCACCACCACCACCACCACCACCACCACCACCACAGAGTCAGTACCCTCAGACACGTGTTGTATACACTCAGAATACAGACCTTGTTGTCATCAGAGAAGGAGGACAGGGTTTCGTTCAGCCGGACGCTCTCAAACTCCTGGTTGTTGGCGTACACGCGGAACACCTTGAACTGGGTGGAGCCCACCCCTACGTAGGGCTCCATGTTCTGTTTGAAGGCTGCCAACGTTATCCTCTTATCCACATGGACCAGTATACCTGCGGGACACAGATTAGCAACAATCTCCCAGTCATTCAAAAACATATGTTAGCTTGGTTAATAGCCAACAAAACAAGTTGAAAAGGCCAAGGTGCACTTTGAAAGCACCCCATACCAGCTACTGTAAATTAGATGTGATACAAGCAGTGTTCCACTTTGGCTCTCAAATGCGGATCTTTAGTAAACTACCTACATCAACATGTTGTCATTTTCCCTAATCCACAAGCTTGCATGTGCATACAACCACGTTCTACATGAATACTTGAAGCATAAAAAGAAGTAGTAGGTACATTTGTGAGCGTCTCCAGCTGACTGGCCCTGGGCGCGCGGGTCAGACACTCTGAAGTACGGCGCGCTGCTCGTCTTGCCGTTGTCCTCGTACTCGCTGTCCGTGCCAGAGTCCTCCTCCGCCGTGTCCCAGGTCTCCTTCTTGCCCTCGTGGGCCTTGGAGCGGCGGCTGCTGGTGATGCTGTGCGAGTCCAGCCCGTTGGCCAGCTGGATGGGCCCACTGTCTGCATTACACAGCGTGTCGCTGCTGTGGCTGGAGCTCAGGATGTCACTGTCCACCGAGCTGGTGCTGCGGTCGTTGTGCACCTCCGAGTCAGAGCGCTCCTCGCAGGCAAACTGGCTGTCGGGGTCAGAGGAGGCACCGGCGCCGCTCCCCACCGCCGCAGCTGCCGCCTGGATCCGGTCCTCCAGCTCTCTGTTGTCCGCTGCTGCCGACACAGAGGAGCTGGAGTCCAGTTCCTGAGTGGGGGACTCGATGTGCTCAAAGTCACTAGTGTCTGAGCTCTTCTGGCTATCGCTGTTGCTAGAGCCCTGCTGCTGGACAGAGAGGCTCTTGAGCTTCTCTGTGCTCTCCTCCAGGATGGCCACTACGGGCTTCCTGTTGGCCTTGGAGCCCTCAAAGGACGCATCCGAGTCACTGCCTGCTTTCTGGCAAGCAGTTCTATTGGTCAGGGTACCAGGCGACTGCTCTGGAAGCAGTACCATCAGTCGAATTGTGTTACCATGGCGATCCAGCAATTTCCACAAGTGAGAGTCAGTGAATGTGACCTGTTGGTCTGGTGAATCAGAGCTCTCCACAAAAACCTGCAGAGCAATCACAACATGACGATGAGATGACAGGAGAGTTCATTCGCACAGATGTTTGTATTTATATAAAAATTAGACAAAGAAAACGCAAAACTCTAGGTAATTCAGTTCAGGTAATTCAGCACCTTGTTGCTTCTGAAGAAGCCCTCGGCTTTCAGTGTCTTGTTTGGAACATAGAGGAGGCGGAGGTCGTTGTAGCAGCGTTCCAGGACCACACGCATGGTGTCTGCAGAGAGCCCAGTGGCCTGGAGAACACATGACGACAGCACACACACACACACACACAGGATCCTCAGACACAAAGCCTACACTGTTCGCTCTTAACGCTGTGATAGTTCACACAATGTTGAATACAGGGTCACATGTGTGCACACATGTTACATAACATAACTTTCCATTTGAGACCAGAGAAACTAATTTGACACCTACGCGAGCGATGAGCTGCGTGAACTCCATCATGGTCTGGTTCAGGTACGCCCTGACGCTTATGGGAGGAACGATAGTGTCGCTCTTCAGATCCACCACGTGGACCTTCACCATCACCTCTGCAGACACACACCATCCCGGGACAACACACATTGGGGTGATATATACACCGGCAAAATGACAGAGTTGAGATACTTTTTCCGACATCCAGAACAGGAAATGACTGATTATTGAAAAATCTGAAGAAAAAGCAGAGGAATAGTTAAACCTCTCATTCTGAAAATGTAAATTTAAAAGAGTTTTAAAGTCGTCAACTTCGTCCTACTGACCTCCAGGTTTGTAGGGCTGAAACACCTGCTCTGGTCTGCGCGTCTCCAGCAGCAAGTCAAACATGTACGAGGTCTTGACTCCTCCCAGCAGTAGGCCCATTGGCGTGTCCTCCTCTCCCTCGAAGGAGAGCTCCAGATACTCGTGGAACTCGTCGTATTTCACCAAGCGACAACAGTCCAGAGGAACCACTCCCTCCAGCTCCAACAGCTAGGCGATGAACCAATACAAACACGTTACCACATGCCTATCTTGACACAGAGATCGCTCTGATCTAAAGTCCAATCAAAACAAAGGGTTGCGGTTAGTATTGCCATTTTAACGCACCTTTTTGTTGCTGCATTTGTTTGCTTAAATGAATAAACGACACAAGATACACGTCCCCTTGTATTCTATTAGAAGTAGCCTACCTTATAGGCCATCTCTGTTGCCTCCCTGAGTGTTTTATCCTTGTGCACTTCCAGCTTGTTCTCCATCATTGTCATCATCTTCCCAGGATGCATGCAGAACAGTTTAATCTGAGAAGAAGGAAAATGCATACAAGAAAATACATAGCAATTATCACTTGCCTTTAAAGAAAAGAAAGAAGGAAAGCAGACAGAAGCGACTGAATTGGAGCGTGGCCCATTCCTCAGAACAGTGTGGCTACCTTGCATGTGTTGCGTTCAATCTCCCTCTGTCGCTTTTCATGCTCCTCAGACTCCTTCTCCTTCTGGACCAAATACTTGATGTGCTCAGGAAAGTCCTCCAGATCTAAATACTCTGTTGACCAGAGACGGCACCACACACAGATTCAGAGAGCAGGACGCAGGCAAACAACAAGCACTTGATTTGTACACTTGAAGTAACATTTTGTGGTGATCAAAACATTGGAGACGCCAGCATAGACCGGGCACACAGTCTATGCGGTGTTGTTCTGTACTAATGTGATGGGCTTGAGTCCAACGGGCTAAACCCGATAACTAACAATATGGTGACACCATATTGCCAAGGTCAGTCGCCTTTTTTTGCTGGAGTCTCCGCAATTTAAGACAAAATGACAAAATCCCTTACTTGCGTTTCTTGAGGGATCCTTCAACCTATAAATCAGCATATACGCATTCGTAGAGCTGTTGGTGGGGGGGAGGAGGGAAAGCATCAATATTAACTGAATTTAAATTATATTACATAGGGTCAGGGTCTTTAACCTTTTTGCCTAATGAACTCAGTATGCATGCAAGGGCAAGGAAAAGTCGGATTTGTACAATCGGTCCCCTTATAATGAAATAAAAACACAGAATAGCAGCAATCCATTAACAGTGTTTCCATATAGAATATGGCAGTATATATAGTATACCGGCAGTATAAATTAATATGAATGAGCTGTACATATGTAATTAATGCAACCATAAAACTTCTCACATTGCTGGGCTGACCCCCTGCACCAACTGAGATATGCACGCCAACTGACCTGGCAAAGGCACTGGAATAATAGCCTCTGCTTCCTGAGGATCCTCCATATGTCTTCCTGATGT
>OMNO01043125.1:0-12014 GCA_900303215.1 Trachyrincus scabrus
TGAAACAGCCATTTTACCTTCTCCTCTTCCGCCCGGCGTTAGGGAGTCAACGAGCATGGAGGATGGGAACATGGTGGCCTTGGGCTTTTGTTTAAAATGCACAAACCTTTGGCTTGTGGCCGGGATCCGTCTCTCACATTTTGGCTTAATTTGGCTCGATTCTTCGTCTATGGTTTTAGGAGGATACGCGCCCTAGGCATGCGGATGTGGATGTGTGTGTGTGTGTGTGTGTGTGTTAGTGTGCACGTGTACACGTGATCTGTCTCTTGGGCAGAATACCAGTCATACTTGTCGTCCACATGAGGTGGGTCTGAAGTTTTGAAAATAGAGGGGCTTTGTGAGTTGAATAGATGTTTTTATTTTTACTTTTATTTGGTGTGATTCATTCATTCTTCATCAGAAATTCTTCAGAAAGAATTGCAGAAAGCCGCTTAGGAATATGTCACATACATGTCTCATACGGAGAGACAATCCTTCCACTGCAACCACAAAAATGATCTCAGTCAAATCGGCGTTTAACATTCCATACCTTCTTTTTTCATTAACCATAATCTTCTTGGCCCAGGTTTAGGTAGGAGTACTTTCTTTGGGGGGGAGGTAGATCTCAAGTCAAGGTCAAAGCATCAAAAGGACCCCCCCCCCCCAACACACACACACACACGCACACGCACACGCACACACACACACACATGTTCATCTGTTTATGTACCCATAACCCTCTACATGTAAATGCCCCCTAAATGATAGTTGAACACTTAAACAGGTTGTTTTCATTTACTAGAAAAGGCTTGAAGTGAAATGGCAATTATAAATAATGACCTGCTGTCAAGTAATCAAAGTAAAGATCTGTCACAATATTGTTAACCACAATTGTTGCAACAATTCTTTTGAGGCAATCCTCCATTGCATTTTATTCGCCACAGATGAAAACTAGTGTGACGCTAATTCTGGTGCAATTGTGAATTGTGCATGGTCCCTGAAAAATAAGCAATAAACTAAACTAAACCTAAAAGTAAACAAGCCGGTTTACTCACCTGTTGCTGTTCACCTCGGCACTGTGATTATTTGTTGAAATCGTAGCCTTTAGGCTTAGAATTTTGGGCCTACCTGGACTACTTTATTTTATGAAGCACATGTGCTATGTATGCAGGCACGCACATCCTGATAGGTGAGGGTTACTTGATGCAACACACTAGCTTCTAACTTGATGCAAAATGTACATTAGCCTACATTAGCCTACATAGCCTACTTATTGCCTCCTTCCGAGCTGTTGAGAACATCTTTCAAGGGTTAACTTTACCCCCAGGCTCTGTGGCGTCTTCCCCCAGAAGTTCTGCTATATCATAGTAGGACTGCTGGATCCATGATTAGGGTATCAGTGTATTGTATGTAGCGCAGGGTCAGAAATGAATTTGGGCTCGGTGCATTTTGCCCCTGAAAAATATACAATTGCCCTCGAAATTGGAATGAAGGGGGCTTTTAAATGCCCTCGTAAAATAAAGAGTTAACTTCTATATTTTGCTCTGTATTTGCAAAGCGTGTCTGGATTTTGTTCTGGATTTTGCAAAGTGCAACTCGTAAATGGCTGAAATGAAAATAACAGCTGGGCATCTGTCGTGGAAAATGTATCCTCAAATGATATAACCGTATTTACTTTATTACTAGGTAATTTATCACGCTTTGTATACATATACTTGTACCTAGAGGTAGCTCCTTTCCTCTCTCCAATTGAAAGGTGTTACCTTAGTTTGCATGTGTATCACACTGTAGTGAAGATGCTTGGTCAGTGCTCCCAGTGTGTCTTCCCATGATCATGCTCCATTAAATCAAATACTTTGCTGTCAAGAAGTGTCCTAAAAGAAATAACTTTTGCTTCAAACATCCATACCTGCACAGTGGCCCCACCCCCTCCTCCCACAGCAAGGTAGCCATTTCGAGATCACTATTTTTTAAAATACAAATGTATTTTGTTTCAATGTACTTTATTTTGAAAAACAGGTAAAACATGTAGGTAGTGTAGGTAGCTACGTCCACAATTAATTCCCCACGAAGAAGACCTATATCCCGTGAGTCCAAAGGCTGGTGGTCATACCCTATTAGCCCAATGCACTAGTTTCTCCTAGTTTCTGGTTTCTCTCTGGACTAAAACTATTTAGAAAGTATTTGAAACTGTTAATTGTTTAAGTTTAACTGTGTTTTATGAATTTATTTAAATACACGAGTCATTGGAGCCATTGAATTTTGGTCTGTCTAGCAACATAGAAAAATGATCCAAAATGCCCCCCAAAAGGTAGTCTATTACACAGGGGACAATGAAATTCTGAATCATCTGCCTATTTACTTTGGACGATAGGGATATACTGTACGTATTTACTTTCAAACCTGAAACATAGCAATTGTATTTGCTCCATCTGCAGTTTCTATAGTAAATATCCAGTCAAAATGAATATAAAATAATAACATTGTTAACACAACCAATAATGAAAGCACGATAATATCGTTGATAATATTTATTTTTCAAAAGGTTCACAACAGCGTGGTGTTACCATGGATGTGCTTTTTATTTTGAAAGGAAGAATGACGTCTCGGCTATCCGAAAGTGGCCGAGTCGATTTACCACTGGCTGACGGCAATTTTAGTAGCAATTTTAGTAGCAATCCGTACTTGAATTTGTATGCACAGAATTGAGATCCACGCGTGCTTTTCATGTATTTGCTAAATATTTGAGTTCTTTGTGTTTGTGAAATGGTTTTATATTTACAGGTAAACAAGTGTACTCACAGATTGTCAATATGTGCATACAGATTATAAATGTACGCATGGCTTCTCAATCTGTTCACACGGATTGTCAATATATTCACACAGATTACAAATATACACACGGATTTCCAGTGTACGCACGGACTGTTATAAAAATATTGAGACAAATCTACCGCCATAGTAACCGATGCTAATGTTAAGAGTAACAGCCACACACAGCGCTCACAAATGTTAATGCCCCAAATGTCTTGGCCATTCACATCGGCATTCCCAACCTATGACCTTTGAACTCTTGACAAAGTGGAAGACAATATAAACTGGCCGATCTGATTCTTCTGCAATATGGTAATTTATCCCCTATAACTAAAACCCTTGAATCCTTTGTCAACGGAACGATTAATAATAATAATCAAAATTATCCAAAAAAAATCAAAAGCTTTGCTATAGTGCACAATTTGCATACATACTTTGTTCAAGATACAAAGTAATATTACACAAATGAGAAGACAATAAACAAAAAGGGAACTGTATATCAACTAGATGTGTACAGACAGTGACAGACGGCCGTTCCAAAAATGATTAACTCATATTTGCTGTATCATCACTTATTACGTACAGGCGTCGTAAAAAATGTGTCCTCAAGCCACCCCGCGCCTCCTCTCTCGCTCTCCCTCTCTTATCTCTTATGCACGTACGCGCGCGCGTGTGTGTGTGTGTGTGTGCATATATTTACCATTCTCTATATTTGTACTGGTGGCTACTTGGTACATTTGTCTACACTCAGCATTTTCCTATATTTTCAATTTCTCACACACACACACACACACACACGTCTCTCTCACACACACTAATCAATCTGATACTGGCATCAGACTCAGAAATGTAAAGCATTAAACCGTAAAGGACTGTTTCATGGTGTAACCGGTGTTCCACTTCCCTGTGTCTACTCTAGGACCTCTGGAGTGTTCCTGCGATCTCGGACATCGGAGCACCATCACATCATGTCCGAGGGCAGTGGGTTGAGCGCTTAATGTTCAGAGAACAGATCCCTCATCCAAGCTGGCTGGCGTCTAGTGTTAAAATAAGATTGACCGTGACAGTCGATCATCTCTCATCTGTAGCTCGCAGCAAAGGCCCTAACATATCCTTCAGCAAGTGGGCCTAGGGATTTACAATGTGGGCAACTGAGCAACTTTAGACATTCATTCTTGTCAGCAGTTGGAAAAACATAATTTCTCACACTTCAGTAGACCCTAAGAAAACCCATTCATTACGAACAATGACGTCATCTTTGTAAATGGTATGTTATAACGCGACCCCATTTTACCCACGCTGCCTTAGTCTTTCCGATCATGTTATAGTTTCATTAGAATTTTTGTACTAGACACCATTTTTTGCGGTTGCTATGGCAACCTCCTCCTCTGAGCGGGAGCAGCCTCTTCTCCAGCTGCAGGAAGTGGACTCCAGCAGGGTGGGCTCGTCCCACGTCCTCTCCCCCATCCTCAGCTCCTCATCCTCCCCCGGCCTGGCCCTAGACTCCAGCCAGCCCATCTGCATCCCATCCCCTTACACCGACCCGGGCCACGACTTCGGCTCCGTGCCCTTCTACGGCCCTGCCATCTTCAGCTACGCCGGCCCCGGCTTACCGGATCGCTCGCCTGTGCGCCAGCCTCTCAGCCCCACCTTGTTCTGGCCTGGCCATGCCCACATCGGACCGGCAATCCCCCTTCACCGCTCACTGTCTTGTCAACGCGGCCAGCACCTCCATGGTTCATGGGCGGAGCAT
Organism: Trachyrincus scabrus; assembly: GCA_900303215.1. Classification (NCBI taxonomy): domain Eukaryota; kingdom Metazoa; phylum Chordata; class Actinopteri; order Gadiformes; family Macrouridae; genus Trachyrincus; species Trachyrincus scabrus. The sequence continues at coordinate 4,547 of OMNO01043125.1, forward strand.
TCCCCGCATGACAGCATTCTAACGGACAGGTGAGACCAGTGGCTCAGTGTGTCCATGTGTATACTATACTGTAAGTAGAATGGGGCTATAATGTGGTTGAAAGAAGCTGAATCTGGCAAGACAAGTAGTTGTTTGTCACTATGTTCTCCTACCGTTAATTACATTCAGTACACAAAACTAGCTTCACTCTAAAATCGGGACACTGTGCGCTATATCAATAATTTAAAACAAGCATAATTTGTCAATACCTCTGCTGCTCACTGATCATGCCAATAAGACTGCCCAGACTGTCACAACACCAATATCAAAATAGCTTTCAGCAAAATGATAACAAACCATAGCTCGGTATATCCATTATCGGGAATTAATAGCCACAGCAAACTTTTTTTTTTACGTCACACGTTTGAAATACAAATGATAGGCTCAGCGAAGAGTCTCTCTTGTGTTGTTCATCGCATGAAAGACGAACAACAACTCTTGAATGAGGAACAGCTCAGCCAATTGGATTGAAGTGTTCTCTTTTGTTCCGTTGCCTTGGCTGTGAGAATTGTGCTCCTTTGACTTGACAGTCAGCTGAGTGAAAGGGACTTGCTAAAACTGTGGATTTCAATGTAATTCAATGGACATACTCTAGTGTTACGCTAGTGTGAGCTTATGTGTGTTAGAAACGATTGGTGAAGTAGACAAACTATTATTAGATTTGTTTTTAACTAAATATTGTATGCAAGTAACTATGATCTATCTATGTAATATTGGTTACATGCATACATGCTGACACACACTTACTCATTTAGAATTCCTCATGATTTGTTTCAATGTCAGAGCTTGTCTTTAGCGGTGCAGTGATGTTAAAATGGTGGGGCGCCCTCTACTGGTCGGCCTCCCCTGACCCACCCCCGATCCATCCTTGTTTTAATCTTAACAAAAAGTGCATAATGTTGATTTATTGAATATTCTGCATGAATCACATTGTACAGAATTGTCTCATAGTCAAAAAAAACATTGTCAATGTATATATGCACCGGAGACTTGCATACAATATGTCATAAACTAAGCCCTACCTTGTTATCCAGTGCTAGTCACTCACTCGCTCACTCACGTCCCCCACCCGAGCAAAGTTACTGTTGCATTAAATGTGTCTTTGCAGTTTATGAATCAATCCCTTAGCATCTCCTCCCCCCTTCTTCATCTCTCACTCTGTGTCATTCTCTCATATATTTTCAGCAAGGCCCTGACCAAGTGTCCGCAGGACAGCGAGGAGAGCGTGGTGTCATCGGGGGGGAAGGCTGACCTGCACTACTGCGCCGTGTGCCATGACTATGCGTCAGGGTACCACTACGGAGTCTGGTCATGCGAGGGCTGCAAGGCCTTCTTTAAGAGGAGCATCCAAGGTAAGCTGGTCAGGTCGTGTGTGTGTGTGTGTGTTTGTGTGTGTGTGTGTGTGTGTGTACAAATATAGAGAATGGTCAATATATGCACACACACAGAGTGTATAAGAGATAACAGAGAGGGAAAGAGGAGGCACAGGGTTAGCCTCGTGAGACCATCGTGATATTCACGTTTGCGTTTCGCAATGAATATCAGTCTGGCCTTGGCTGGACAGTAATTGATTTCCAAATATGGCCACGACCTTACGTTGTTCAAAAAACCTGAGAAAAAAATCTGAGAAAAGCCTTCCGTGCAGATTCTGTTCATTTTTTAACATCGTTATTCAGTCTATTTCAGATAAAACTGTTTTGATTGCCACACTTTCCTTGGCCGTTTGTTTTAATTCGGCAGATCTTCTTTCTAAAGGCTTTCAACAGGATCGAGGCCAGACCGATCTGCAGAGAGAAACTGAATGTGAACTCATGAGATCGTGATGGTCTCACAAGGCTAGCATGGGGTGGCCTCACGAGGCTAGCACGGGGTGGCCTCACTAGGCTAGCACGTGGTGGTCTCACAAGGCTAGCACGGGGTGGCCTCACGAGGCTAACACGGGGTGGCCTCACGAGGCTAACACGGGGTGTCCTCACGAGGCTAACACGGGGTGGCCTCACGAGGCTAACACGGGGTGGCCTCACGAGGCTAGCACTGTACGTAATAAGTGATGATACAGCAACTCCAGCAAATATGTGGTGTGTGTGGTGAATGATATTAGTGTTTTATTATGGGAGGACAAATGTTAATTATTAGTATCTTAATAATATCGTGAAATAGTATTTCCAAATATGCTGTACAATTAATTTAGTCAAAGATGAAACAAAACTTTCATAAAATGCACAATTCACATATTTGTTTGAAAACTAGACTTTTTAACATACAAACTTGTAAATATTACACAAACGAGAAGATGATAAAACTATCAGGGAATTATGTATCAACTAGATCAGTCAGTCAATGTGTGCCCACAGTGTCTGTATATAGACTAGTGGCCATAAAAAGAGGCCTAGAAAACAGAGTAATGAATTGCTCGAGAAGTATCAACCTCATTTGAAGACTCATTCATGAAAAACAAGACCGTATTCAACACATGCAGTGGTGTTGTGACGTGCAAAAAGTAAATGACCTCAAATAGCCAGTGGAACCTCATCATGATCCAATCGTGATCCGTTTTGTATTCTTTGTGAAAATATGTCCACTTGAGCTTGTAATTGAATTGTTCTAAGATATGTTGTCTCACGCGCTCCCCTGTCTCCACCCCAGGGCACACGGACTACATCTGTCCCGCAACCAACCAGTGCACCATTGACAAGAATCGCCGCAAGAGCTGCCAGGCTTGCCGTCTCCGCAAGTGCTACGAAGTTGGCATGACCAAGTGTGGTGTGTATCCTCTCCTTCCCTCTGCCGTCATGGTCCGCTGCGTGGTGTCAGATACTTTATTAATCCTGAGGCCAGTTGTTTCTGTTGCAGTTGCTCTGCCCAAGATAGACAATACGGAGAATAGAAAATCACCAGAAAAATAAAAAAATTTAAATATAAGGCAATACAAATATAAAATGTAGAAAAATATGAATATACACAAAAATGTACATAAAATATACATATACATACAAATATGCATACTATGTGGCTGAAATACTGGGATACTGCACATTACATTGAAAATACGATACCAGTTTTGGTAACATCAGCATAACCTTCCAAGCGTTTATTCAAGATTCAAGATTCAAGATTCAAGATGACTTTATTTATCCCGAGGGAAATTAAGGTGCAACAGTTTCAACAGGGGAATAATGTATCCTCCGCTAGTATTCATTTACTTGTGTTGTGCTTATATCTCACCAGTGTCGGTTGGTCTATACGACCAAATATCTTAAAGTGGACTGCAGCTCAGTACATCTGTATGTCACCCTGCTGGACTCCACTGAGCTAGCTGGGAACCTTTATGTTATTTTTGTTGTTAGTTTTGGGCATCGATGATAAAAGGTGCCCTGAGGCATTGCTAAGAACTGCATTGAATTTGCATTGATCTCAATACTAAGCATGTAGAAAAGATGAGAGCATTAGCATAGAATTGAGTTCAAAATACTGAAACCTTTGTATTAGGAGTGGGCAATATTATTCTACGCACACTAGTCAAGTATGATAACTCCCAGTTTCCAAATGAAAGAATTGAAAGTTGTTATTTAAGGCCATATCAACTATGAATACATGAAATAATAATCCACTCCATGTCTTTATCTCAGGCATGCGGCGCGAACGCAGCAACATCCGCAGCCCCCAGACGCGGCGGGGAGGGCGCTTGTCGTCGCAGGGCGGGGGCGGAGCCAGTGGTCAGAAGAGAGAGGCCTTAGGTAGCAATGGAGCGGTGGGGGGCGGGGCTGTGGTGGAACTCCTCCCCCCTGCACTCACGCCCAAGCAGCTGATTGAGCGGATAATGGAGGCGGAGCCGCCAGCGATCTACCTCATGGGGGACATGAAGAGGCCCCTGACCGAGGCCACCGTGATGATGTCACTCACCAACCTCGCCGACAAGGAGCTGGTTCACATGATCAGCTGGGCCAAGAAGATTCCAGGTTGTGTGTGTGTGTGTGTGTGTGTGTGTGTGTGTGTGTGTGTTTGTGTGTGTGTCTCTGTGTCTATGTCTGTGTGTGTTGGCTCCGCTGCAGTGCTGCGGTTTACCAGTGTGCAGTTTCCTCTTTATAAGTGGCAATTTGAGCAGGCCGTCAGGAACACTTAAATCGGATTTAGTTTCCTGTGTGATCTGATGAGCCAGAGACCATGTTGTGAAGGTGCTATGGGAGGCCTGTTGGGTCATGACTCAGGGTGCACCAAACTGGCTGGTTGCTGTGCTAGTTTTGCTAAGGTGATTGTAAGCAAGGTAATTTGCATGCTTGTTTGATGATAATAATAATGTCAACTACTTCAAATTTGGCACCAAACTAAGGTTTGGACTGTTTTTGTGTTCAAGCAAACCAAGAATGTGATCTTGTGAGCTCTGGAAGCCATTAGTTACTCTGCACTCCTGAAGCAGAAGAACTCAGCTTGTTGCCACAGCCGTACAATACAAAGAGAAACATTTTAAAAAGTTCCCCTTCACAAGAAGGTTCCAGCAAAGCCTCTATGGTTGTAAATCATGAAGTTGTGCGAAAGGGAATAAAGTTAAAATAAACGTTAATAATAAAAGTTAAGTAAAATAATGTTTCCAGAAGTGGAATATAAATAAAAGCAAATTTTTTGCATCTGTTATTGTGAAACCCTGTTCATGCAATCGTTTCATCGACGTAATACCCGTTGCTGGAATGCTTGGTACATCCAGTTCAAGATATTAAAGCTTGCCAAGGATTTAGGCCACTACTGTATTACTGAGCTGCATTAGACCTACACACAAATCACTTAAAATACATCTCTTGTATGCTGCCTTGACTATAGCATTCGAGGGGAAATTACAAGTTGCATTACTTCAAGATTAAAGAGATTTTATTTGTCACATATACATAACAAGTACGTATAGTGAAATGTTGTTGCGTCAAACTCCCAGGCAGTGCACAATGCAAGTACAAGAAATTTTAAAAAGCTAAGCTATAAATAAAATACCAGATAAGAATTAACTAAATAGACATGCTAGTCACATGCTCATGAACTGATCATCTTATCAGCTGTATACATACTCGCCCTTTTCTGCCTAATGTGCGTCCACTCTGGAGTCTGTTGCTGTTGATGTTCTATCCGTTCATCCGTTGTTGGACTGATCAATTAACATATCGACTAGTCATAACTTCCAATCTCATTGATCAAGATCAACCTTTATTGTTGACATATTGTTGTAAACTGTGCGATGGCCAACATTCTGCGGTCAGCCGTCTCTCGCTGTGCTCTGACGGAGATACAGGAAATGTGAAGCAGTTGGCCTAGTATGTGAAATTGTTCAGAAATGCATGCGTTGTTGCGTCCGTGTGACTTCTCCATGTCATCCAAGGCTTCATGGAGCTCAGCCTGTTGGACCAGGTGCACCTGCTGGAGTGCTGCTGGCTGGAGGTGCTGATGATAGGGCTGATGTGGAGGTCCGTGGACCAGCCCGGCAAGCTCATCTTCTCCCCAGACCTCTGTCTGAGCAGGTACACTGCTCCGGTCTCTCTCAGCTAACATCAAGGACAGGACTACATGTCCACCACACACCTGCACATCTATGGTCTATCCTTGGAAGAAGTAGCTATATTCAAACAAAGTCCCTTTAGTGATCAAATTGGAGCATAAATTAGTGCCCCGAATAATATATGCTGCTCTCAGCTATATTGAGTTTACACTTAGTGTCTTTGACATAAAAACAAATAACTTTTATCAATACTATAATTTTTCATGAATGACAATGACAGAAAATTACAAATTTCACAATTCACAATTGAAGAGTTCCTTACTTTTGACACATTGTGTGAGAAAATCTTGTAAATTGTTTGTTATGTTTGTATATCATGGTGATTTGATAGAAAACTGCCATTTTATAGTATTTATAATGACTTTGTGCTACATTGTGCACCATCGAATAATATCAATAATAATAAATCAATAATAATGTTTATGTTCTTAGGATAATAACTTAACTGTAGAGACTTTAGTGACTCTTGTACTCTGGATTCAGTTGCTCTCAATTGAAACCGCTGGCCAAGATATCAGTCATGACCAATGAGATATTAGGCAGGTACAAGGCCAGGTACAAGGGTTATCAAGAACAAATGATCAATAAGGAATGTTGTGTGCGTGCGTGCATCCTGCTAGAGAGGAGGGGAGCTGTGTGCAGGGCTTCGTGGAGATCTTTGACATGCTGGTAGCGGCCACCGCCCGGCTCAGAGAGCTCAAGCTGCAGAAGGAGGAGTACGTCTGTCTCAAGGCCATGATTCTGCTCAACTCCAGTGAGTGTGTGTGTGTGTGTGTGTGTGGGTGTGTGTGTGTGTGTGTGTGGGTGGGTGCGGGTGTGTGTGCGTGAGAGGGAGATCGGGGTGGGTCTGTGTATAATGTGAGAAATATATACCATCCTATTTGAGTAGACAATCACATGTAAAGCCTACAAAGCCCTTTGTCCCGTTTCCTCTTATTAATAGGGTTCCCACGGATCCTTTAAAAGTCTTAAAAGGCATTGAATTTATTAATCTAGAAATAAGCCCTTAATTGGTATTAAGATGTCTTCAATCAAATCTTTCAAAAGTCTTACAAATGCGAAGACATGGGAAGTAGGATTTTATGAATCGTTTTTTTCTGACATTGCAATTTAAAATCTCTAAATAATAATGTCTATTTAAAAAATAATTTATCATGTTTTATGTTACAATAAACATTTGGGTTAAATCCAACTTGCCTTAAGCTGTAGGAACCCTGCATTAAGAGCTCTACTCTACCACAGTCCACAGGTGCATGCATTGTGGGTGGCACATTGTGTAGTCATGTATATATCTAGTTGCGTTAGGATAAATACAGTAAGTGCATACACTGCCTGGCTGGCTTCTATTTGTACAGTGAAGTATTTGTCTCAAGTATGATACATGATATATTTATCCAGTATTGTAAAGCTCTACTATTGCATCAATTCACCAGGTTTAATTTAAAACATCAAATTGTGAATATTCCCTAATTGTGTCTGATATAGATTCTTTAACATAAGTAAATATCCAACTGTATGTCTGTAAATTAAACTAAGCTTATGAGATGAGAATATGTATGTATGTATTATGTATGTATATATATACGTACGTGTATATATATATACACATTCACTTCAGATTCCCTGCCCAACTCAAATAGGAAGGTTTTAAACCAATAGTATGTGACTAGATGCAGAGGTTGTCTAATGACCGGTAACACAACAAATGTGTGTGTGCTGTTTTCATTATGGTGTCAGGTGTGTGTACAGGTGGTAGTTGTAGGTGTGTGTGCATATGAATACATTAATATGGGTGTGTAATGCAGAAAATGTGTTTGTCATTGTTTACACATTGTGTGTGTGTGTGTGTGTGTGTGTGTGTGTGTGTGCGTGCGTGCAAGAGGCCTTAAT
>OMNO01043128.1:0-11680 GCA_900303215.1 Trachyrincus scabrus
TAATATGTATTTATTCATGCCTGCTGCCTCCAAAATATATCTGGTATATCTGTCTGGTGCTATTCTGAATGGGTTAAACAGAAACTACTTTTTTTTTTAAACTACTGTGGCTTACTTATTAGTTCTGATCTACCGTCTACAACATAAATTATTAAATGGAGATCATTTTTTTGCTATTATAGTGTCTCTGGGTAGGAATGTGGCTATGGTTAAACTACAAGTAGCCGATACGAGAACGTTATAAAAAATACATCTCAGTTTTACAAGAGCGTCTTACGGTTTCTCTTTACACAACCTGCTGCCCCCATTCGCCATTGCCGTGTGAAGTTTTTAGATCCCCACCCCCCTCCACATGGTTGCAAATGTTTGAGCCTGAACACGCGGATTTGAAGAAATCACATTTTCCTAAATAGGTTCCATACCATATACACTATGGCATATATAAAACCTAATATACAACAATGATATATACGTGGCGTATGTCTTATTCATAGCAATTGTATACTGCATTTACATCACAAAGGAGCCACCATTGACGATTACGGACTGTATATTTATGGTAACTTAAATTCTACCAATGGCCAATTATTGACAAAAGCCATGAGGTTAAGTTAAAAGTCAATCACGTAGCCTATATTGTCGAAGGTATGCATATGCACACATAACTATTACTGCTGAAGGTATGAACGAACATGCCCACATGTGTGCTAATCATCTTCTCTTATTTGCGACCACGTGACTACCCTAAGGAATATTGGGCTTTTGTGCACGCGCTGCATCTTCCCCCGAGACTCGCTGAGAACGCGCCCCAGAATTCAACAGCTGCACAGTGAGGACTTGCAAATAGAACAAATATGATTCACACTGAAACAATCATATAGATGAGGCATCGTCTATCAAGCGTTGCCAGAGGAAGAAGCAACTCACCGTAGGTGGCGAGTTGTTTAACTTAATCAGTGTTAGTATCAATAAGTGTATCCGGAAATTCAGAATTGGTAGGTATTGTTGGTGAGTTTCAACAGTTTGGTTTGAGTTGAGACAAGAGAATGTGGCTAGCGACGTCGTTAACGCTAGCTAACCATAACGAACGGCCCTTCTTAAAATGCACGTAAAGACTAGTCGCTAACGTATTCTTTATTAGCCTATACACTTATCTATCTTATCTATAACCGTCTTTTGTCATCAACCTCGTGAACTGGTAATCGATTTTGACGTTGTGTATCGTTGCTATGTTTTTGTTCAAATTGATTAGTTGTGCTTATTATGTATATATTGAAATGTAATTGCGATAAAACAGAATAATGGCGATTGGCAAACAAACATCAATAGCTGTTATTCAAGCAGTTTGCTCAACTGGGTTTTACGACTAACGCAATGTTGAATATGATCGCTCCACGAGACTTGCTGAATAACAAGTGGTTAATGCTGAACTTCTTAATTCACTACGGGAAGCGTGCATGCGGTGGATACGTTTAACTCTGGCTCATTAACGTGATCTACAACTGCCTGTACTCACCTTATTAACGTTACACCACGATCAAGTAATTTGACACGAATATGCTATATACAACGTAGTGGGTACCATGCGCGTATTCACTTAAGTTGAAGAACACGATATCGACAATTATTGTAATGGTTGACACTGTGCATAGACTGGTTCAGATTTTGTAAAACACCGCTGTAACCGACCCCCACCTCAATTAGCTAATTGTCTATCAACCACATTTTATAGAAGAACATTAATATAGATAATGAAATCATTTGGGCTATTGTGGACAAATAGGAGTTTGCGTCAAGGCATAAGCCCCAAGCCATTTAACTTGTTGATCCAGTTACTCTGCTCTTGAGCATAGTACATTGGTAAACATTCAAGATTAAAGAAAAGTTTCAGTTCTTAAAATGTCATGTAAGCCATTCAGTATAGAAACGTAGATTATATTCAAACATAAGTGGTATGCCATCACCTCCATTTAGATTATTTAAAGAATAGTTTTGAAACAAGAACAAAACCTGTCATTCTTAAGTTTAGTTTATGTATGGTGTCCCTTTTCTTCTGATCGTTTTCATGTAAATAGTATCCAAATGGCACCAAGATGAACAATTTATTGAATTGTTGGAACACAAAATACTGTTTTTAAAGTTAAGTTAAATCGTAAATGAATACGTAAGTAAACAGTCACCTATTCGTTTTAGCTTGTATATTTATAAAAGGGTATATTATAAAGTGGCAACCATCCACTATGTACACACATGCATGTGATGAATCAAAACTGAAACTTTTCAGTGGATAGTGGCCTAGAGCAGTGATTCTCAACTGGTATGGGTCGCAGAGCATATACCAAACCTTCTTCTTTAGAAAGTAGCCCATGAATTAACTGTTTCAATCTTAATTCATGTTTCAATGGTTTACTATTTCAATGAGTTTAACTCCCAATTGTTGCAGCCTTTTGTTCGCTCAATGTTTTTAACAGTACATGAAGGCATTGTTGATTACTGCAATATTGGTAAATACATTTTTTATTTTTGGGTTGTGACTTAATGACTAATGACAAGGCTAGACCAGTTGAGAACCACTGGCCTAGAGGAAATGAGTCTACAAGTCGAACACATTTCCTGTTATAGTAGAGGGAAGAACACGTATCCTATGTCTTAACATTTATGTATACGTATGTCATGTATTTCTTGTACATTATCACATATTAATATTGGGTAACAACAATAGTTGGTCTTTTATACAGCCCCATTAACACTAGCCTATTATTCTTCACAGGTTTCCAGTTCAGGATAGCAACAAACACGATTGCACAACTTATAGAGGATAATGCCCACTCACCCCTTACTACAGTTTGTGGAGAGCCCAGATGGACTCAGCCAAGATATTCTTATCAGCAGTAATGCAAACATGCCAGGGCCTGGCTCGAGCATGACACCTCACAGCCCAACCTTAGAAAAAGCTGTGATGCAAACCAAAGAAAGTTTGCTGGTCTCCTGTATGTTCTGTGATGAGTTATTTAATCAGCAGTCTGAACTTGGTCCCCATGTCTTAAGTCAACACCCTACCACCCTTTTTGAACCATCCGTTCTCCGTGTTGAAGCAGAGTTCCGCATCACAGAAGACAAAGAACGGCCCATACTGTCTACCCAACCTATCAATAAGGAGGAAGTGTTCAGCTGCATTTTGTGTGGTCAGGTGTCACAGGATGCCAGTGAGCTGGAGAACCACTTGAGGAAGCACAAGGACTACTTCACTTACTGCTGCAATATATGTGGACGGCGTTTCAGAGAGCCTTGGTTCCTGAAGAACCACATGAAGATGCATGGAAGCAAGCCTGGAGCTAAAAAGGCCCAACACGACATGGAGACCCCTATCACAATCAATGGTGCTATTCAAGGTCAGAATACTCAGCCAGTGGTCACCCTTTATAAAATGTGCATGGTTTGTGGCTTTTTTTTCCCTGATCACGAAAGTTTAGCAGAGCATAGTAAAGTACACAATCGAGAGGTGGAGCCTGGAAGAGATAACATGACGGTAAACCAGGGTGATGGCCTGGGTGAGTCCCCGATTGAACAAGAAACTTTTCTGGAGAGTTTCAAGCTACGACCACGCTCTGTAGTAGAGAACGTACAACCTGAAAGGACATCAAAATGGATTCCCCAGTTAGACCCATTTAATTCATATCAAGCTTGGCAACTAGCTACAAAGGGGAAGATAGCAGTTGGTCCAAATAACACAAAAGATTTGTGCTTGGATGCCAGCACAGACAATGAAGACTGCAACTCTGATAAAGAGGAGTTGAGTAATATATGGACGGAGAGCCAAGCAGACAAGTCTATAAAAGAGGGCCTTGGCAGAGAGCTTCGGTCCCAACAGCAGATTACCGTTGAAACACCATCTCCTGAACCAGACCACAGGTCTCTCATCCAAAAAGACAAGGAAAGGCCAACAACCTGTGAGGAATGCGGACGACATTTCAGGACCTATCACCAATTGGTATTACACTCACGGGTCCACAAAAGGGAAAGGGGAGGTGAGAGCCCCAGTGCTCCATTTGATGGGAAGTTATCCAAAGCAGGTTCACTGGACCACACAGAGGAGGGCTTGGAGGATGGTTCTGAGGAGGCAACTGTTTCAGAAGCTGTGGGTTCAGGTAAATTAATGCAGGCGATGCAAATCACAAAAACTAAATTGCCAAACTACACTAATAGTCGCACGAAGTAAACTTAAAATGCTCTTTTCTTTTCGTAGGAGAGTTTGGGTTTGACAGATCAAAAGTCCGATCAAGGCAATGTAGTTACTGCTCCAAAACGTTCCGGTCAAGCTATTACCTCACTATTCATCTCCGGTCTCACACAGGTATGTTTAGACAAAAATAAAATACGAATATCATTTAATTAATTAATGGCTAATGAATGTTATGCTTTGTCTTAAACTAATACAAGTGCTTATTTTGCAGGTGAAAAGCCATTCAAATGCATGTACTGTGACTATGCTGCAGCACAAAAAACGTCACTGAAGTATCACCTTGACAGACGCCATAAAGACCAACTATTCATCGACTTCTCAAGCCAACCTGTGTCTCAAGCACCGTCGCCAACCGATAAAGAGTTTAAAGAGGATGAAAGAGCCCCTGTTAGAGCCAAACTGTGGGTACCTGTGCCTAAACCATTCTCCAATAGCAAACCAGAAAACATATCTGATAGTGATGGAGCCAACGTTCACAAACCGCAAGTTCATATGCCAGTAGAGAAACTAACTAATGGGCCTGTTTCTACAACTGCTGATACGCACATCACATGCCCAGTACCCATTAACTTGAAAATGAAGCGGGAGACAAAAGACGAAAGCACTGAGGCGCCGTTAAATCTTTCTTTAAAGGTCTCCCTCTCCATCTCGACAAGCGCCAAACCCCAGAATGCACTGATTCCAATTTCCTGCACATCCTGTACATTCAAAACACTGTACCCAGAAGTTTTGGTTATGCATAAAAACCTAATTCATAAAGACGGGTCAGACATGGCTAAAAAGACCAGATCCAGTCTGAAACTCAAGCGGTTTACCGGCTGTCCCCCCGCCCTCGACGGGAAGGATGTCACTCCACTTTGTATGATGGACAGGAGACACCCCCGTCGCACCAAGTCTCCAACACCTCAGGCTGGCAAACCACATGACAAGACTCACTCAGCCCACGAACTCATTGCTCCCAGACGCTCCCCTATCCACGTACCCCGGCATGAGGTTGACCCAGAGATGCCGAGATACAGGGCAAAGATGGAACCACGGCTCAATCAGGACTCACCCCAATTTACGGAAGTGAACTCCAGTAGCATTAAGCATGTAATGGACACGTACAGCCCACCAGACAGAGTAGGAATTGGTGAGAGAAGTTATCCGGTGAGAACCGGCGTCATTTGGCACTCTGATGCTGCCAGGCTCTGCCTCTCCAGCCGGTTTGGGAGTCTCCCCCAGATGGACTTGGGTGAACCCTCGGGCAAGAGACTCAAGTATTGCCTCCCTCAAGGCAGGGAAGCGGACACCGTGGAGAAGCATGACTTCAGGGTGCCAACAGTAGATGGAGCCAACCGACTGCTTGGCTTAGGGAAAAGCATGAAAACCTCATCACAAAGTTCTTCTCCCGCCACTGTCTCTGATGCCTTGGGTCCTGCAAAGTCTCTACCTGTAGGTGGAGGCACCATGGATACTGACTGGAATATAATAAACATCCTGCGATCATACACCCCGGCTGACCTGGCCACACTCTACCATGGTACCCCAGCACCCCCCAGTCATGGAGGACTGGCCAATCCCCGAGCTGGTATGTTAGCTTGTTAACTAAATGAATGTAAATAAGTAGTATTTCTCAGCCATAAGAACATTCACAATTTACTTGTTTGTCAGTTTAACAATGTTATTTTTCTGTTTGTTTTAATCAGGAAACAGAACTACTCTCTACCAACATTTACCCAGTCTGCCCCATCTTCAAAGGCTAGAGCACCCTGCCTCATTCCCTGGTGAACGTTATGGGCCTGCAGACAACAGTTTGTAAAAGATCACCAAGGTAAACGGTTAAGAAATGGCTAAATTAGACTAAATCCTACTTTGGACTATCTGGAATATTTCCAATTTCCCAGCTGCTTTCCTACAGTACACAACTTTAGTCATGTTACCAAGTAAAATTATTTTTTTCAAATGTGCCAATATAGCCTTGAGAAACTGATTCGGAGGGTTTGTTTGCTAGGAGATGGAAAGATGGTCTACATCATATCCTTATTTCTTAGCTTAATTTGTTACCTTTTTCTTTTGTGTATAAGAAAAATAGTTTTGCACAAACTATCTAGAACTCAGGCCATGTTTAAAGTAGAGCATTTTGTTCTTCAAATGTTAAGGCATGCGTTACTTATTTGAGTAGAAAATTCCCACTACCTATTGCCACTGGAACTCGACAACCACTGTGAAACGGATTTCCATCATTACCTTTTTTAATGTGGGATAGCATTTGTTTAAAGCTTGTATTATTAGTTTGCAATAGTTGGGTCTTTTTATTTATGCTGTATGTCAGATCATTGTGCAGCAATCAAGCACTGTTTTTCCCCAAAGCACTGAATGGGTGGGTTTATTATTATTTTGGTTCCTTATCCCAGTGGTTTACCAACAGGCTACAGCAAATTGTTATACTGTTAGTTTTATGTGGTCTACCTCAATTTATAGACTTGACACTGTTTGTAAGGCTGCTAAAGCTATCATGTCAGCTATGCTGCGTGCCTTTCTTTATCTGGGTTAGTGCCAGAGGTTTGTGTGTTGGTCATATGTTGGATGGATGTATATCTTCTCCTGGAAGATCAAGGCTTATCAAGTGCCTGCCTACATTTCATCTGGTGTTGTTCTAGCTATGTTGTTGTCTGGCAATACAACATGTCTGAATGTTGTAAAGAGTAAATGGATCAGATCTAAAAATCAAAAACAACCAAACAAAGAACAGGGCTCTTGCTGCTGTGTAGTGTTATCTACTGTGTGGTAGCTCTTTCCCTGTGAAATGTGCACCAAATCTTGACCAACGTAACTGTGCTTTTCAGTACTCGCCAATATTATGCAAAGTCTTGAAGGTATTACTGTCATGTGTTTCAAATTTGTTGATTGGTCACTAATGATTAGTTTTGGAAATACTAATTGGTTGTCTCTGTCCTCGTGGAATGACTCAAAACATTGTACACTGTGAAAGAGAGAAGTCTCAGGTTCAGCAAAACTTACAAACAAATTGGATGCATCTGTTGTTACTTAGTATGTTTTCCAACAAATAAAGCCTTGTTAAGTTATTTGCCTTTTGGATTTGCCTTTCACATACATGTTTCCTAATGTAATGTTGAAAATGTTTGAGATGTATATGACATAATGAAGTCAGTCAAGGAACTTTTTGTTTATATATATATATACTGCTAGCTTAATACCAAGAAACTATACACGTATAAACCATGTGTAGCAGACTACTTGAATTTATTTGCATCTCCACCCTCAGGATGTTGTCAGCTGGCCCAAAAATTATTGTACTAGGTTTACCCTATAGAATTGGTGCTCTAAGACCATTTTCATAAACACTTTTATGGCTGCCAGACACTATCAACTTAGGTTTGTTTGGGCAAAAATGGCTAACATTTAATAATAAAACGAACTACATTTTCAAAAATCTAATCAAAAAGTAAGGGAAAACGATTTCTAGTTTCACTTGGCAGGTAAAGAAGGAAGAGGAAGTGTTTCATGGGTCTGATGTGCGGTGCATGCATAATCTGAACACTAGAGGGCAGTATATTCAAAGGCTAAAGTGACTTAATCACATGAAATGTCTTACAATCAGGCCAGCAGATTTCTGCAACGGTTTGGTTCAATTATAAATTGCAACACCATGGTCAAAGTAAAAAAACAACTAAAAACACACTTTATGAAGTGTTGTATTAAAAAAAACATACAATTTATCATATTTGATGTTGACATATTTAAACCAAGACGATTGACAAACACTTCCATCAATGATATGACAATGACAATACATTTGACAATGTTGAACACTAACATCAGCTTTTTACCCCCCTCCCTTTCAGACTAAACCACATCTGTTTGCTGTCTGTTCCCCTGAGCCAGCACTGTGTAATCTATTGCATTAGCTCACATTAGTGCATATTGCCCATGGCCCTCGGTAATCACAAACGCAAAATGAGCATTTCACTTAGCATCACTCTCATATTCCCCACACTGTGGCAAACGTAGTGCAAATGTGTGTAAGAGTCGGCAAGTTGACTATAGTTTATGACATGTCTCCTGCTATTCGGAAACTCCCATGTTCAAAGTGATGCTTTTCCTTTCTTCCCAACAAGCTTCCAGGGTTTTTATGTCAAACTGCACCTTTAACAAACAAAGATGTACAAAATTGTAACCAAGATGTCCCATTTTCCATTTTGTTTGCTGTTCTTTTGTTTATCTTCCAATTTGGGAACCCTCAAATCTGACTGACATTTATTTGTTATTGCTAACATGAACAGCAGTGACAATTTCTGCTACACTTTCTCTGCTGAACACCGTTGTTGTATGAATCTGTTCTCCCATATTTCTGTATTATGCTTGTACTAAACCTAAAAGACACAATTTCCCAAATGTTTTTTGGGGGATTTCTGTGAGCCTTGATTACTTTAGGGAGGAATGACATACAGAGAATGCATACATGGCGCTATGTTTAAGTAAAGCCAGTGTTCTTATGGTGTTGTATATGTTCTAGGCCTACCAACATAGATTTTTCAACCACAACAAAGGACTATATATCATTCCTGTTTATCACCTATATTGTGTTACAAGAGGCTAAAACTAAATCAAAGATGTCAACATATATTCATACAAACACCAGTTCCTTTGAATTTACAATCTACTATAAGCCTATTAAGTCTTGATCTCATGAAAACTCTGAAAGTAACCTTTAAGTGTTATAGTAAATTGGTGTGGAACATGGCATCCATGTGACACTGTAGTTATTTTAGACTGTGCGTACATTAGTTGTGGGTTACACTAATTTGTGACTATACGTTTAATGGCAAACTGACAATTTTCCATAAGCATGTCCTGCTGTTTGCAATCAAAACTAACTCCTACCTTCCTCTATATACTTGTTAAGTAAATCCAGTGTATGCCGGTTTTTGTGTGTGTGTGTGTGTGTGTGTGTGTGTGTGTGTGTGTGTGTGTGTGTGTTCCATCCCAGTCATTCAGTCACTTCATCAACTAATAACCTCCAGATTGCCAACCTTGCATGAATTGGCAATTGGGCCAACAATGTGGATATGGTCAATTGTTGAATATCCTGTCACAATTTGAGGCAGAAAGTCTGTGCTGTGCTGTGATTGCTCATCATCGTCACCCTATCCCTCTGAGGAAGAGGAGCAGTGTAATGGTTCCCACTAAAAACAGCCTCTGGCCTCAGGAAAGGGATTTGGGTGTCTGGAGACAACGGGGGCCATATGGAGAGGGCTGAGATAGCAAGGCACACGTACAGAATAATGGATGACGTGTCATGTTTCATGTTGCAGGGAAGCCATCAAGAGACTTAGTTTGGGGAAATCAAAACACTCACACACACAGCAAAAGCGACTGATGGACTATTTTGCAGGGGTTTTTTTTGGTTATTGTTTAATTTTATGATCCATAAACCAACTGACGGTTCATTTTAATAGGTATATGGTAGGAATACGCCGCCCTCTGCTTTCAATGAAGCAGTATGTTGTGGTAAATCATATCCTACAACATTTTTAAATGTCAATGAGATTACGAGTTACTAGTGAGTTACCAATCATATTTATTAACAGTAAATGTATCCTGTAGTTAGTTGCATTTTTTTCAAAGATATTAATTAAAATGTACTGTTGTAATCAATTGAAAACAAAAATATAAGAACAATCATTTTATGGAGCATACAATGGTTTTATATGCTGGGCATTTCTGTTTTTCGCATACATAAGTACACTATAACCACATCCTAAGCTTAACATCTAATTCTAATGCAAGACAAATTATACAATGCTGCTGGTTTAGTGAAGCTAAAACCAGGATATCTTTCTTCCCTTTTTTGTTCTGTTCCAGACTTGTTCTGTTTGAAAACTCTCATGCCAGGGGGCCACTGTCTACTTAGCCTCCTGCTTTCTGTATGTACTCTACCTGCATGTGGAATAAGCCCAACACCTCACCCCTGGATTCTTTCTTTCCCAGTGTCAGAACTACCCTTAAGTGCTGTTTCCGATACCCATGAGTAAGCCCCATAAAAGCTGCCCCATCGCCGCAGCGTTATTGTTTCTTGCGGATGATTGATTGATGGATGAGGGCTGACACTTCAATGAAGCCATTTCCACTGGCATCTCTATCCGATGATGTGCAGCGTATATTTTCCATCCACGCCTCATTGCACGCCTGTGTCATTCCCGGAACTTCATTTACACCATGTTCCCTGAAGGACCTTTTTTAGACCCATCTCCATCTTTTTTCCTCTCCCTCTCTCTCTCCTCGACTCCCCTTTTTATCTCCTCTTTTTTTTCTTTCCATGCCATAAAATAATGCTATTTCTTGTCTACTCTGGAGGGGCCCAGAATAATTTGCAGGGAATGATAAAACCAAAGGCATGGAGGGGTTATTTACAGGAAGTGTTATGCTGACGGGGTCCCACTGTTATGCTTTTCTCACTGTCAGATGCCAGGCCCAAGCAGAGGCGGGGGCCGTGATACACTTCTGAGGCACTCAACCTACACCAAAAACACGTTTGATCATCCGCTGTTGCCTATATCTGAGCCAAATCGGGGTCTTTACAGAATTGCAGATTTTACTGGGGCTGCTGCAAATCTAGCTTAAAACATAACACGTGAGCGTATATGGGTTGATAATAGTGTGATTGAGGTACATTTTTGGGAGAAAATGGCTTGTTTTCGGCTCATATGGGGAGCAGATGGTAAACAGGCTTCATTGCGGCAGGCTTTCTGGGATGACAGCCATGAGATTCCCCCTCAGGTGCCATTGGAGCCCCTTTAGAAGAGGAGAGTGATTGGTAGGACATGGCCCCTCCTAAGCAACTGCCTTTTCTTTTACAGTTTAGTCCTGTCTTGTAGTTTCTACCAATCTATCTTTCTACATAGTGTCTCCAAAAATGAGCCAATGTCACCTCCTTTTAGAATTGATTTTTTCTTTTTTTCTTTTTTCTTTTGTATTTTGCAGTTGGGTTTTGAGAATTAAAAACAAAGAAATTAATTCTAGATATATGCTTTGTTGATATACGCTGTTTGCCTTTAAAATGATTCAAATATACATAGTACATATGATCCAATCATCCATTTATTATAGAGCCACAAAATACATCCAGAAATACATTTGGCTTAACCCCACAATGCATTCATGATATTATTGTGTTGCCTCAGTACACTTGACCTTGCCTGATGAAGGGCATTTTGGTTTATCAGAGAGGAGGAAAAAAAAAAACAATTTTCTCCTTTAAAAGACATTAGGAGTGCTGTGTCTAAAGGAAACTGACATGGCTCCCTGCATCACTGATGGTTTCCACTCCGTTTCTTTTATGGTGACTTGATAGGTAGGGAATATCGTTCCGCCCCTGTATTTATAGATTACGCTGGTTTCCCTCTATGAAAACATGATCTGAGTTGTGATTGG
>OMNO01043132.1:11862-22616 GCA_900303215.1 Trachyrincus scabrus
AAACCCATCACAACACAAACAGTGAGGAAAAATAAACAGGTGGCGATCAAACCTACCAAACCACCACACGCACAAACCACCACACGCACCAAACCACCACACGCACCAAACCACCACACGCACCAAACCTACCAAACCACCACACGCACAAACCACCAAACCTACCAAACCACCACACGCACCAAACCACCACACGCACCAAACCTACCAAACCACCACACGCACAAACCACCAAACCTACCAAACCACCACACGCACCAAACCTACCAAACCACCACACGCACAAACCACCACACGCACCAAACCACCACACGCACCAAACCTACCAAACCACCACACGCACCAAACCACCACACGCACCAAACCTACCAAACCACCACACGCACCAAACCACCACACGCACCAAACCAACCAAACCACCACACGCACCAAACCACCACACGCACCAAACCTACCAAACCACCACACGCACCAAACCTACCAAACCACCACACGCACAAACCACCACACGCACCAAACCACCACACGCACCAAACCTACCAAACCACCACACGCACCAAACCACCACACGCACAAACCACCACACGCACCAAACCTACCAAACCACCACACGCACCAAACCAACCAAACCACCACACGCACCAAACACAAAACAACCACACGCACCAAACCTACCAAATGACCAGCCCACCCTCAGCAGACAGCCCAGCGGCGGTGAAACCAGGGCAACCCCCGAGGCCAGCCGTGGAGCAGCCCACATGAGTCACAGAGCTAGCGGCCGCCTCTGAATGAGCTCTGGCTTGTTCATAGCCAAGGTAATCCCCCGGCCACGGGTTGCACGTGACACGCTGGACTAAAAATACACCCAGACTCCATTTGGAGAGAGTGTGAAGAGAGAGACAGAGGGAGGGAGGCAGAACAGAGGGAGGGAGAGCGAGAGAGAGACCCTGGGCCCTGCGAGCGCTTATTCTGCACTTCGCCGCGTCATCAAACGCTGTCTGGGCACGGGCAGATTACGTGAGGAGGCCACCATCCGACATGTATAGTATTATAGCATTACAGTTCAAAGTCAAGTTGACATTACAATCTTAACATCCATTCAATTGCCACCAGTACATGTTTTATATCAGGGGCGGGTTCATGTAAAAAATAAATATACATGTAAAAAAAAATTTAAAGGCTGAATCGTACAGCCATGGAGAAATAACAGTATGCCTCCTGCATACAACAGTTGCTGTGTGATCACGTAGGTTATCTGGATCAGAGAATTCCATATGCTACTATGCCTGTTTCATCACTGGCCTACATGCCCTCTGTGTGTCTCAGTGTCTGGGAATATGTTGCCCCCTTGTGGACACGGCCACACATTCACCAACATTGGTCTAAATGTGTTTTATTTGATGGGATCTGGACTATTCACAAACCCCAAACGTAGTTTGGTTTGACATGGTTTACCAAGCCATTATTTCAACTGTACAAGCAATCAAAAACCACAGCTCACTGACAACACTATCCATAAAAAAGGTGGGTCACGCAAATATTGCATGAAATTTTAGATTTCCAGTCACTTGGCTGAAACTCACAAAATTGCAGTGTGTGTAACTTCAGAATGTGTCTCCAGTAAGATGTCATCAACATTAACTGTGAAATGTTAAGGTCACGGTGACAGTAGAGTTCCCTTACAACCCAGAGCAATCACGTGCGAGAACTGCCTTCAAACAGAGGAAACCAGAGCAGAGAGCCGGGCTGGATAGTATTTGTCTTACATCACCGTGTCTGTGTGTGCAGCACATGGGCATGCCAGCAGAGAAAATGAAAACGCATGCTTTCCTCTCCAGTGGGTAGCGGTAGCATATCAAAACATCCATCAGTTCACAACATTCCCAGCGTCAGCCTGCGATCAGTCACATCAGCATAGAGCTCCATACAGCGATGCCAGTCTCCAGCCCACACAGCACAGAGAACATACCCACAAGAACCACTTAACGACTAAACTGGCAAATGGTTGGAGGACACACTACAGCCAGCGCACTAGATTCAAGTAGCGGTTACAAGAGGCAAACCAACCGGTCTGCTGCTTGGCAAAAGACACCCGAAAAGATATCCACTGTGGACAATCGCCAACGAGCAGGCCAGACTGCAGACCCAAAAGGCCCCAAAACACAATTTCTTCCAACTGATTTTTATTTTACATCTTTTATTACACTGCGTGAACTACGCTGCCTGCAGGGACACGCTTTGCTCTCTCACACTGTTCTCTGTCAAAGCGTCTCAGTACATCAGAGCAGAGCAGCAGTAATCGCAAGACCCATGAAATCCCACAGCTCAAAAGGACACCAGACAGGTGTTCAGGAGACTTCCCAGAGTCTAACCTGACTAGACAGTGCATTAAAAATGACCAACAAAAAGACCCCATGTTCAATGCAGTGTTGTTTTATCAATCCATCACTGGACCACATACGCAGAGGGTGAGAATGGGCCATATTTATGCCTCCATAAATGTCACAGTGGAGCACAAAGTTTTTTAACCAGCACGTGGATTGGACTAGATAGATAGCAGTGCCCTCCTGGCTGCTTTCTGCCTCCGACTATAGAGGCTACAGCGTGGTCGACCCACCGTGTCTCTCTCTCTCTCATCTTTAAGATGTAGAAACCTAACGGGAGAACCATGGGGACCTCTCTCACTGGAGAGTGTTCAGCACAGGCAGGATAAACTAAACAGCTCTTGACTGGTGAGAACAGACTTCCTAATCACATGAAATATTCAGCTGTCCAGTTGTGACCAGACCAGCTGAGAACCGCTTTAATGCCGCCACGAGTGAGAAGCGAAAATACGACAAAGTGTGAAAACCAGGCAGCCAAATGAGTCCACCCACAGAGGGACCAGACCTGATAATACTACGGCGAAAAACAAGCAACAGCACAGCCGGAAAAACAAGAGGGTCAAGCCTTAAAATGTAGTATTGCTCTGCACTGAATTAATAATAATACTATAACCAAGAATATCCAAGTATAGGCCTCTGCGGAGTGATTCCCAGACAGTGGCATCATTTAAACATTACTGTGGAATCTGCAAGTCAGGAAACGCAAGCAGTCTGCGCTGAAAATATCATTAGATGACTTTTCAGTTATTAACCTAGCGACGAGGAGACGGCCTGGACGAGATCACTGGCCGGCGACTCAGAATGACCATTAGGGTCAGCGGGATGGGACATCAGGGTGGCTGGGTGATTAAACCGGCCATCCGGCAACAAAAGTCCGACCCTGTGCGTACCCATGCCCTGACAAAGTGCTCTTTAGAAGGAAGCTAGAAAGTGGTCTGTGCAGCCAGTGTGAGTGGCATTGACTAAAAACCATTTTAAAATGTAATGAAGTCGTTTAGCCGCCGATGTGAAAGACGGAGCACAGGTTAAAGTCTGCAGGGCGAGCTGGTAAATCAAGGCCCTCCATCTGGTCCTTTCATAAGGAGGTGCCAGGGCAACACAAATCAGGCAAGGGGCTGACCTGGGAACAGCCTACCTCTCCTTAAAAACTGATAAACAGATATCCAAACAGAATAAATACAATGTCTTCATGTCATTGCAAGGGCAATTCACGGCTTGGTTACAAATCCCACATGGAATTTCTTGATTTCTGTTCATTAGTATGGCATAGGTTGTTAAAATATAAAGTGTCCGTTCAAAGAATTGCTCACTTGGACTGTGACTGGATCACATCAGAATCAGAAATACTTTAAAACATGGAAATCACTAATGGAAAAAAGACCCAATGTTCCAATTCCTAACTTGGGACGGTAGCTCTATTATCCAGGAGAGGGAGAGAGAGAGCTACCGCTAACATTCCCTGTCTTAACCTTTTTCTTTTTTTTACGAAAATAGCCACGAGTTTCTCAGTGTTGATCTAGTCGGTCATTTGTCTTGCACTCTGCGGGAAGAGAAACAAGGTTCTCCTCCATCTACTGTCTTGCCTACATACTTTTTATAACTTTATTCAACAGCTGAATAGATTACAGCATACTGCCCCCATTTGCAATAACTGCCCTAAAAACAATGGTAACAAGAGGTTCAAAATAGGGAAATGTTTTTTTATGAACAGAAGCCATGGTTAAAAGTAACACCACAAAATGAGATGATTTTCCAATTTTCACGTTGTTGTAAATACTAAGACAAAAAACTTGTCAATGTATGACCACCCACTCTTTCTAACCTAGTCTTTTTAATTTTCCTGCAAGTGACATCTCACATGCTGCAGGAAACAAACTCAACCGAGTACCACAGAAAGGTGCCATGTTGGGAATATTAGTTAATTGATCATGGTTCTTATAATCTCGCATAACCCGGGGGCAGTTGTGCCTCATCTAATTGGCCATGACACACAGAAAAAGTTGCTTTGGCTGGTGGTCTCTTAGCAAAGAAATTGTAATGCAAACAGTAGTAAAGTTGACATACATTCATCATAAACACTGGATTCGTCCAAAAAAATAGGCTCCCTCTTCCTTAAAATATCCAAATACAGCCTACAACTATTTCCCTGCTACAAAGATGTAAACCACTGTGGTCATGACACATGAGCCTGGTTTTGGAGGGAGTTCTATTTACACCAGTTGGAGGCTGAGGGTGTGTATTATTCAATCAGCTATTCAATCAGTGGATCCATGGAAAACCAAAATGCATGTCCTGGTCTTAACACACAACTTAAGTTTAACATAGAGAGCAGTTGGCTCAGCAATCATTTCATAAACGAGCAACCAAGTAATCTCATGTCCAAATGCAAAAAACTCCACAACAAAGAGTTGCGTGTTGTGCCTATGGAAGATGATGCATGTCTTGCTTCAACATAAGGGACTGGAGCACGACATGAACAGTATGCATGTCTTGCTGTAACATAAGGGAATGGAGCACATGAACATCACATCCTGCTGCTGTAACATTTGTAAACACTCCCCACATGCCGCCAGAAAAGAGGGCTCGTCAGCTCCATGCTTCTTACCTCAGGTAGTACTGTTTTAAAGCAAATGCCGCATTGGAACAACTCCGTGGAAAGTTAAAATCTTCTCCGAGTTCAGACCACTGGTTTTTGTCAGAGACCTGTGTTGGAAGAAAGCAGTATTTAGAAAAACAACTAAAATCCCCAAAACAATGCCGGCATGGTCAAAGTGCCGTTATTGTTATAACCATCTGTTGTTAACTCGGATCCACAATAAGGCAAATGCAGAATATCTCAACATATCTTAGCGCCATATGGAAATAAGAAAATCGGGCGAAAATTCAGATTTAATATTAAAAAACGCTCCGGTGCAATGTTTAATATTATACATACTGGCCCCACACAGCCGTGGTATAGTTTACACATTAGTTCACCGACTCGCTTTCTTTGGCCACTATCGTTACTGTTGTTGCTAGTTAGCAACTATAGCTAACTGGCTAAATTCACTTTTCCTAGTTTGATGTTCGCCTGGCGTGCAAACCCACCCGGGTAAACCCACCCGGGCCAACACACCCGGCCCGACCCAAGACCACCGTCCACACCCCGCAACACGACGCCGTCGGGCCGGGGCGACCGATCCAAGTTTCGGGGGCTTGATTTGTACATTCGCTGTGTTCAGTACACGGGGCCTTCGAGGCCTACACTTTGTGATCAGCCATGAAGCCAACGGTGGCTATGGTGGCGAACGGCAAGCTTCCTCAAAACACGGCAAAACGGACAAAATGACCCGGCTCCGCGGCGACCCGCTCCCGGGGCCCCGAGCTCCCCGGGCCCGGTGATCGATGTTATAAGTCCCCGCTAATTTCTGAGTTGCTCCGGCTGCACTCCGCCGCCTCGGGAGAGCCGAGCTGCTGGTGCTTTCAATTCAAACACAACACCGAGCCACCACATTGCACACACGGGCACAACTAGCACAAGGCCGATAGCGGAGACTCAACTGCTTCTTATTGAAATAAACGCCGATATTGGCCCCCCGGAACGGAGTCGGGGTGGTCCGGCGGAGAAGAAGAGGTCCACCCGGCCGAGTGTGTGAGAAAACACTTTAGTTTCACTCACCTTCGCGAATCCACCCAAAGAGACGACTCTGATGTAGAGCGCATTCAGGTCCAGCTCTCTGCCACCCACGACAGGAATCTTCTTGAACGGCGACCTGCGGGGGAAAACGCGTGAAATACACGCACATACGTGTGCGTTAGAGCCGTGTGCGGTGATCGTGGAGTGTTTAAACTTATATTTATCGCGGATAAAGACGCGATGCTCACCCTCGGCTCTGGTGGAATTGCCGCAGCTCGTCCAGGAAAGCCTGTCCTTTCCTCCGCTGATCTGGTACATTTTTCCCCGTCGAATTTGCCATCGTTTTGCCCGCAAAAACGGCCGAAACCCCCGCGACTCGCTGGCTTCCTAAGACACCCAGGATCCCATCGTCCGCCGGCGCCCAGTCATTCGCGAAGCTGAGTGTTTAGAAAAGTTAAAGAAATAGCTGATAGCCGAGGAGAGCGCCAGCTCGCTAATAAAGACCGATGCACACACACACACACACACACACACACGGAGAGAGAGAGAGAGAGAGAGGGGGAAAAGCAGCCGATTCACCCCGGACTAAGTTAGTCACAAACACGGACGATTCCCCCGGTAGATCCGAAGCGCCACGGCGGAGGATGTGTTAATTAACGCTCCCGGTTTTGCGATAGTAGTCGTTCGGAGTGGTTTGACAGTGTGTGTTACGGACGGACGCGGCTCCGAGCAAATCGCACTCGCGCCACACACACACTCACACAGTATACACACTCTCTCTCACACACTACACACACATACACACGACTACTGTAGAGAGCGGCAGACAAAAAGATGTGAAGGCCGCGGGCCCGACGCGCCGCGCAGCAGCGCCCCCTCACCGCCACCGGCGGTACTGCGCCGGGGGAGAGCGGCTCGCTGGGAACAATAGACCGTGTTGGGCTTCTTCTTTTAGGGCTCATCTGCAAACTTAACGACCGCCGTCGAAAGAAAACGGTGGTGGGATAAACGGGTGGTGGTGGTGGTGGGATGGTGGGATAAACGGGTGGTGGGATATCAAGAGATTAAAAAGTGTAAACAAAACAAAAAAAAGTTATCGCCCCATAACACACACAGAGGTTCCTTTATATAATGTGCTTGTTTTGTTGTTGTACGTGCCAACCAAACACAACTGTGTCTCTTTGGGGGGAGAGGATATATATATATATATATATAAAGCCATGTAGTGTTATGTTCACATCTATGGTCTGCTTTGTGGTGTCAGGAGTTCTGCAGATAAATGAAAGTTTGCACACGTGTGTGTGTGTGTGTGTTCAGACTTGTATTCTGGTGTCATTTAACCAATCACGTTGTTTTATTACGCGCAGGGTGAAATATGACGTGCAATTAGTGCACATTATTACTGTAATACTACTAGTATTACCGACATATACACCTCAAAACAGACCACTAGTGTTACAGGCAGGGATGCATTTGTATTGGAAAGTTTCTACTTTAATACTCACTGGCAGCCTAAATGTCACCGTGTTCTACTCCTAATTGAAAATGTTGCAACATTTCCAATTAAAATCACACTTTTAAAACTCGTCTTAACTATGATCCCAGCAAGCATGCTGTGGAATGTCACTCTTTGTGTGAAATAGTGGATGTGAGACTTGTTTTGTCACTTTGTATTTGTAACCCTCTGGGGAGGGTTGGAAATGCCTCCTGCTCCCTGCCGCCGTTAACTGCCAGGCGGATGTCTCGTTGATGGGGTTACATTCAACCATTACACGTACCCCCTTTGCTCAGTGAAGAACCTGTCACAAAATGGCGGAGACGTGCGCTCAGCAGCAGCAGCAGACCCCATTTTGAGAGGATTTGACAGTAGATGGCGGCACGCGGGACGCGTACGCGACATTTAATTTAAAGCCAAACGGTCGGATTCCATACGAACGACCGTCCCGCGCGACACAAACTTGAGCTGAGCCTCGCGCACGTTTGGACTCCGCGTCCGCGAGGAGGCGAATTCTGTCCGCTGCTGCTGCTGCTGCTCACGAGACGGCCGTTAACAACGCGCTAGCCGGCTAATGTCGACAAGCTAACGCGTTGAGATTAAATCGTACAACAACAAAAAAAAGGACGGAAGTTATTCACCCACTTCTCTGGGGGTCTAGATGGTTGTTGTGTAGTCGGCGCGGACGGGAACTAATTCAACGTATCGATTTAATAACTTGGCTCTTTTTGTGCGAACGTCGACGCTAAGTGAATGCTAAAATTAGCCTCCCAGAACCAAACCTATAATGGCTTGCGCGTAGCCTGCACTAAGACCCAAGAAGAAGCTCCTTCGGTTATCTCTGGCATATTAAGACGGGTTATTAACAAATGGATATTAATAACTTACACATTACCGCGTCTCCCTTTCTCAAAAGCAACACTTTAGCGGCCAGCGAGGCGCGCGCTACACAAACCGGAGTTAACGCGCGAGATCTGATGGGTTGGAGCGCGCGCTGGGTTATCGTCTAACCATAGCAGGCCCGAAATGGTTCAAGCATTATATTATTACACACATTAATATATACTGTTGTCATATGAATCGTCACTTGGCCATGCAATTGAACGAATACACGTGTGTTTTATTTGATGCCATTCAATAACATCAGATGTGTGGATTATTGTGAATTGGATCTTCATATAATCACCCCCTCCCCCTTAATTGCTAAGATGCTTCTCAATCATAATTGACAACGATATATACCACATACAATACACCATCAGCATCGACATTTGCAATTATCCTATTGCAATTATGTGATGTGAAGTGAAGCACACAACGCCCAGGCATGTTATACTGTAGGCTCTATGTGTGTCTATTCGATTGTACGTGCAGCTGTCGATGATGTCACATTTAGATGTCCATGCGTTCTGACAGCTCCTTCGAGGCATATGGCGCAAACGAGGCCAAGGGCCCAAGTGGCCTCCAAGTAGCCAGACAAAAGGTCGCAGTTGGACGCTAATTGCACGTAACGTTTTCGCACTCGCGTGCGTTCTCACAGCATCCCCGGGTCTGCCATTTACTGAGCCTGCTATCAGGTTCACGGCTCATATTAGTGGGAGAACAGCTCCACCTGGTGGCAGCTGTGCGCGACGCCTCAGAAAGTATTTGATACATATTTGAAGAGTGAGACACAGTCGAGAGAGATTAAGGAGTTTAGGTCAATTATAAAATGAGCCTCGTTTGACACGAGGTTCTTGTTGCACTTGGCTCATAGCCGAGTTGGGGAACCGAACAAACAATAAACTATGTTAAAGTCCACATCCATTGACCAGCAGCATGATAGGGTTGGCTTTAATTTTAAATTGGAGGAAACAGCTGCCCTCTCAAATAGGATATGAATGCATCGGTAGGGATTTGGGGAAAGTATGCCTAAAAAGGATAACTTTAACTACGTATAGACTCAATCTAATGATGAATAAGGCTAAACCCTCTTTGTATTACTTTATATATAGGCCTATTTATTCCCGTGGTCTCAAATTAATAATTGGAAATGCAAAACTGTCAAATGATTTTGAATGTTTTGCATTTACCTTGAATAACATTGAAGTGTGGTTTATTGTTGTGCCTTGAGGTGGTGATGTGTAGAGAGACATGCACATTGCAATTATACCAAAAACAATGTTGCTTACGATCCAACACTCAACAGTCTCCGTGACGAATCCTTACCACTAGGTGGCAGACGTGTTTCAAGTTTGAGGTCATTTCAATGCTTGCTTGTCCATGGTCCGGAGCCTATTATGAGGGTTAGGGTTAGTTATATTAACCCTTTAACTCAGTAGGAATTCGAACAGAGATTTTCCTCCTTAAAGATTGAAATGACTGCCCAATGGGAGTAACCTGATTAAATAAAGGCCAAATGAATAAAATACAATTGCTGCACTAGTAGGCCTACAATAGGTAGGGAATTAGAGAATTCAGTCAAATACTTGTAATAGGATTACCAACTTAAATCAAGTAAATTCATGACATCAAATTTGAGTGTTGGGTCATGCCAACTATTTTCGATCTGTTTTAGCAACGGATATCTTTAAAATTCTCAATCTAAAATTGCAGAACTTGTTTGATGACTAAGCCATGAAAAGAATGTATGAGTATGTGTGAGTATCTAAATATACGTATAAGGATTGGTTTAAGGATCGGTCTAAATATATAGATGCATCACACATGGTTTTAACCTTTCACCCTCCAGATAGACACTGAAGCTCCCACGGGTCCGACCCGCAGACCACCCACACCATCTCAGAGGATCAGTGTGACAATCCTGTTCTCCTGCTTCCTGTGTTCCTTCTTATATTCCAAGTCGTGGGATTACATGGAAGGCAAACTTGTTTTTGCTTGATCTTGGGTCAAAAGCTAATCTAGTGGTTAGGGTGTTTGACTCCCCGGTGAAGGGTTGTGGGTGTAAATCCCGATGTCTGTAGTCTACCTGTAAGCCTTGATGCCTAACTTCCTAAACTTGTTGCTCAAGGGAATGTATCTCAATTCACTGTAAGTTGCTTTTTGATAAAAGTGTCTAAATTACTAAATAGCCTATAAAGGTTCAGCTGGTCGTTAAATAAGGACACACCTTTCAGGTCTTGTCAATGCGGGTACCCAGTACTATAAATACATGTTAGCTTTTTGTTTGCTTCTACATTTGCATGTACTTTTCATTGTGCATGCGCCATTTTGTGGTGTTGGCATTGGGTGTAAATTCAGAATATGTAATTAGACTATC
>OMNO01043139.1:0-10372 GCA_900303215.1 Trachyrincus scabrus
TTGCGTCTAGTCATCGGCCATCATTTTGTGTGTGTGTGATTGGTTGCTTATCACACCCATGACAGGGTACATGAAAGCTGTCAGCAGACTGTAGAGTGCCATCGGGTCATGTCCATCATGCAGCTGTCTTATGGGTCCAACACACACACACACACACAGAGCAAGAGTGTGAGGGGGTGAGAGAGAGCGAGAGAGAGCGAGAGAGAGAGAGAGAGAGAGAGACATTTTGTGTGTGTGTGTGTGTGTGTGTGTGTGTGTGTGTGTGTGTGTGTGCGTGTGTGCATGTGTGCGTGCGGATATGCAGAATCCAGTTAGAAACGCACATTGGTCACAGAGTAATAAATCAACTCTGAACAGAAATTGAAATCCCTATAAAAAGATCATGCCACATTAAGTGTGTAGACAGAAAGCCAAAAAGACAAACACACAACAAAGTTTCTAAGCTATAAACACCAGGACCCACACTGCTGCATGGGCTCACAGCGCGGACATATTTTTACCCATAAAATATGTGATCAACTAAAAGTACCAATTAGGAAAAACACAATCAAAAGGAGGGGACAATTTGCATGTAATAATATTCAGGCATTAACCGCTCCCATCAAAAGCCTCCAGAGTTTCGCTGGTGCTGATTTGTCGACGGCAGCGCTCACCGCTTTGTCATGAAACAAACAATAATGGACAAATTGCACAATTAACAGCGAGCATTGATTATCACTGTGGACCTGCCTAATGAGAGCATGTGCCTGCTCAAGACAGCCGTGCACGTACATGTGTCTGCTCAACACGACGTGAGCATACGCGCGTGCGTGTGTGCGTGTGCGTGTGTGTGTGTGTGTGTGTTAGGGATGCAAGAAATACCAAGAAATACTCGCTTTGTAGGCGCTTTTCTTTTCTTTTTCTTTGCGTCAAGGTGCGTAAAAACATAAAGTGTGCGTTACATCCTGTAGCCGTCTCCCTGCTACATGCCACCTAAGTGGCTTTTCAGGGCTTCTCCAACAGCAGGACACAGGCAGATGTTGGTTGAACCGGTTTATTGTAGATTTTGAGATGGTTTGAACAGGCAGAGCAGGCGGTACGTGCTGACATGCTAGCGCTCCACCTGAATATCCAATGTCTTTCTAACTAAAAACGACGTTCAAACTGCATAAGCTGCTATTGAGATGTGTGATTTTTTAATACACCACCACAGCAGCGCTATGCTGCGATACATTTCACTTTCAGTTTTGATGTCGGGACGTTCCTGGCGGGCGGTCATTATTGTAAAACTTGTTCAACGCGTGGGCAACTCCGCCTACCTGGGCCACCAACGAACAAACCTGTTTATACAGCCTCTCAACAACAATGCATGACTACACAGGGAAAGGCTTTTGACTATTTAAGGATATATCCTGCTTCAAAACTTTGCCAAAATACTGTACATATCAACATAATATATAATGTATTTGTAAGATGTCGGACAAATTACTACAAAACGATTTTCAATTATATTTTTGTGATCGTTTATGATTTGCTTGACAAGTACTCATTTACTCGAGTACACGTTCTGTGTGTGTGTCCCTGTGTGTGTGTGTGTGCAAAATTGTCTACATGTGTATCAGTCTATGCGCATGTGTGTGTGCACGTGCAAAATGTGCCTGTGTGTGTGTGTGTGTCTGTGTGTGTGCGCGTGTGTGTGTGTGTGTGTGTGTGTCTGTGTGTGTGTGTGTGTGCGTGTGTGTGTGTGTGTGTGTGCGTGTGTGTGTTAGCAAAGAAAGAAACACATCCATAGCTGAAGGATTCGACTCCACTATTACAACCTAGCGGCGCCGTAGAAAGCACAATATTTGTATCTCCGATTCCCTCTAATTATGGGATGTTCTCCATTTATTTGGGGTGTTTTTCGGAGAGCTACGGAACACAGAAGTCACCCTTCTCCAGAGATTTGGCAATCTACTCAGGGCTTCCCTAGGGAGCTGCAAATGACTCAAGTTTCCCCAAATACAGGAAAAAAAGAGAGAAGCAAAGAAAGGAAAAGTAGAGCCGGTGGCAACAGAAGGAATTCTTTGAATTTCTGTACCTCTTATCCTCTTCCTCTTTCTCTTATCATCTTCCTCTTTCTCTTATCCTCTTCCTCTTTTGCACTCTGCATCTCCCTTTTCTATTTCGGGCCCTAATTAGGCTCGGGAGGTACATCGTAGAGCTGTAAAGACTCGTGTTGTTAATGACTCCAGCCGTATTTGTGTCTTGGATTGTGTTCAACACAGAGGGGAGGGCACGAGAACGGCTCGGGACGGGGAATCCAAACGTCTTTGAACAATCTGTGGCTGTTTCCTTTCACCCGAAGAAAAGTCCTGTCTCTCTTGTTTCTCTGTTATGATGTTAAGAGTTCTAATTAGTGCCGCTGTGCATCCACATGAAATGAATAAAACGTGACCTGTTAAGTGATCTGTTACGTGTAGTACGAGCGGGGAAAAAAGCTTTTTTTGGCAAGTAATGGAGTTTAACTTTGACACCACCTTACTTCAAGCTGTGTGTTACACATGTCCAGATTCAAATCCATGACACCGCTTCTAATGCCACACTACAAGAAATGAGCGTAAAAATGGCTTAAAGGATAAAGGATGTGACGGCTTTATCCTCATTCCTCTGGGGATGGAGTGACCTTCATTCATCTAAATTTGGTGACAGTCCCCCTGCAGACTTACCTACGGATTTGCTGTGCTAGACTTCAAACATGTTCATTCTCTTTGACTTAATTCCATTCATATACGTCGAGTGACACACTCACTGTCCCACTTCGGGTTTCCCAAGGCAACTACTGTTCTTCTGCCCCTGCTATGAACAACAAACAACTTTGATTTATTTGTATATGTTACATCCAATCCAGTAGCTGCTGATACCGCTGGTACCCTGGTCACACCGGTCTCTTTGAGCGCTGGACTCCCAATTGGAGATAAGACGGGAACGCTCCGCTGGAGGGAAAAGTTCAAAGGTCGCATCTCGACGGGGTCATCGAAGCCTTAGGTGTCGCAACGCCGCGGTGATTAACCAGCTCTCGATCTCAAAGATTAAATAACTAAACTTTTCGCAAAGAGGAGAAGATCTGTGCGGCTAGTTTGTCTTTGAACATTTTCAGTTTCACAGTTTGTCACTAGAAAGGAAAAGGAAAATTGTTGAAAAAACAACCAATCCTCCTTTTTAGGTCTCCCAGGCACAGCCGCGCTGGACTCGCCGTCGCTGGCAGAAACCAATTTACACAAGGCTTCCAAATCATTAGCCATGATTAAACAATTATATTTATTTGTGGCCAGTACGACAGAGTGTTACCGCCGCTACTAATCAGCCTAAATATGCTGAGCTGTTTGTGAGACAGAAACGAGCAACGGTAGCATCTTCTTGTGAAACTGTTGAGATGGACAAAAACGGCCGTAAAAATTAATTGAAATGGTGTAAAGGAATGAGGGGCAGCAGTCGATGATGCCACTATGATGCCATGTGGTTATTATTGGAGCCATCAGGAAGCCAGATACAAATCTCACACAACACTAATGACCCGACTGCATTGTGTCATGTGAGAGCATTGCAGATCATCCTACAGACCCTGTTATTTCTCCCCAGCTGCACTGTTTGAAGAGCAGATTGAAGTGCAGTGGCTAATGCATGCTGCTCCTGAAGCGTAGAATCAATGAGAGCGCTAATGCTTGTTAAACCGCTGTTCATTTGCACAATAGTTCTGGGAAGGAGGACAAAAGTCATTGTTTAAATTTGAACAATGATTTCATAAAAAAAATGTAATCACAATTTACAAGCTCTTTAACTTCTTCATGTTTCTCCTTGTATGTCATCAGTGTGGCTCATGCCTGCGTGAGGTCAGGGACGGGCCGCGCCAGTCAGCGGCTGACATTTTCCGTCACTGACGTTGTCAAGAAGAACAACAAGGCAATATGCCTCTAACATTTAAAGACATGCTGACATTAAGACCACTATTTTCTCTGTAGCAACAAGATTGGTGTGTGGATGAGTCATTGGTCTTTACTTTCCTGCAGCTGAATTTCGAGGGTACCATTCTATATATTTTTTCTGTACAAAAAAATGTAACTTATCTTTCATAATCTGTAAAAAAAAAAAAATAATAATAATGAATAATTATCTCTAAAAGTAGCGCATTAGCAACATTGGCAAACAACCCTCATTTACCGGAATTACTGTGGGTTCATTATGAACGTTTGATAAGAACTGAACCATGGTCTACAACACACAATGCCATTCATTTCTCCCCAAGGCTTTCCATGCTGAAGAATCTTCTTTCTTTCAAAGCATGTTCGCGGTATCATCCGAATTTATCAAATGTCACCAAATGACATTCAAAGCCATATCCTGAGTGAGGAAATAAGCAGGAGTCTCATATTTAATCTCTTAAGAAAAGCAGCACTTTTGAGTGGCGCATGCGAGCAGCATGGCCACAAAGCAATGGGCATGTAAGCTGCTACTGTACTTAATCCATTCAGTCCCATGAGAAAATACCAAAGATGATGACTACAAGCAACCCCAGCCATCAAGGTATTGAAAGATGGACGACTCAGTGCTTGGAGAAAATGTTTCTTTGCTCTCGCTTTGACGGATTAAAAGCAAAAAAAATGGTGGAAATGAAAGTGAAGGTGCCCACCACCAGTCCAAGACTTATACGTTCTTGTTAACCAAATCGGCAAAGTTTCAGTTTCAGTCAATTAGAGGCTACATTTTGTTCAGACAGAACACATTTCTGATTTCTTAATTCGGTTACAATTGTGGAATTTGTTCCAATTTCACCTGAATGCAAATGTTTGTTTTTGTGGGGAAAATGAGCCATGAGCCAAAAAGGCTTGGCTTTCTTTCAAGACCTTATATTTTGCTCAATTTGAACCACAATGAGAATATATTTCAAATATCTAAAATGTTAGCAGTTGGTTCTGACTGCTACATAATGCAAATGAGGACACCGCATGCAAGGGGTATTTCATCATGTTTGTCCTGTCCAATGTGGCACCAGAGCAGACTTAAATACATCATCAGCAAGTCGACTTTGCCCTTCCATGTCTCTTCTTATTGAAGTGTGAAAAGTGAGAAGCTAGTTATTCAGTTATTATTGTACCAGGATACAAAAAACAACAGCAAAACCGCTAAATATGTGCCTTTGATTCCTACTCAAACGTGCGGATTTGCTACTGCTGTTCATGGGCAGCGCTGTGGAAATATCCGTCCTCCACTGCAATAAAACATATTTCCCAAACACTACAGAAGCACATTGGTTTTCCTGCATGCATGGAACACATTGAGTGAAGGTAAAAGGTCAAATAAAATCTATGAAGACAAACTGTCTCCAATTGCTTATGGTGGCACAACACATTGACAAGCTAGATTGAAAACCAACAATCTGATCTCAGGTAAAAATACACAGATAGGCATAACAATACAAAGGGAAAGTTGGTGAGGTGCTGGCACATACAAATCACATTCTGGCGCTGTCATTATATAGCAAGACAAAGGATTCACAAACCAAAAGGAATCAAATATTTCCAACAAACTTTTCAAGCCATATTCCGTTAGAAGGTGGGAGCTTTGCATCCATTCTCTTCAACTGTAATTCTATTTGAAGTGGTCATTTAACCCAACTCTCCAAAACAGCCATGAAGGTTTCTCCAAACGCCAATTTAAAACAGAAGGACAAAACTCTTCATTGTGAAGAAAGAAAAAATAATAGGTTTGTATAATATAATAATAATAGGTTCTCCCATGAAGTATAAAAGTATTAGCAACGTATTAGATGCTTCTTGATGCAGCTTGAGATTTTAGTTTTGGAAACATAAAACCTACTGAAAATCTCCGATATCTCAACCTGGGAATGGCGTAACAGAATAGAAAAAGAATGAGAGAGTAGATCGGAGATCACAATCAGCATATTAATGACACTTTGCAGCCCCTAGCTTGTAACAATGATCTATGAATTCAATATGCTAAAATAATCCCCTTGCTCAAAGCCCACTGGGTAGAGCAGAAAGAATACGCAGTTACATTTATTTGTTCAATGAAGTGTCAACGAGCGAAGAGGGGCCTGAAACAGGAGACCCACACAGACAGAAAGAATTAGCTCACTAATATTGCAACCATGCTCATCAGTATTTCTTATTTCTAAACTTTTCTTTATAATATAATCATAGTTCAGCCGAAGCTAGAGAACAGCGCCTTGTCTTTTCCACTTCCCTGAAACCCTTGTTCTCATTCCTGATGTATGAACAGATACATTTGATCAAATGTATTTGATGTTATTCTAACAGTTCATGATTCCTTTCTCATTATTATTACATTCAAATTTTTGTTTTTGTCCTTTTTGCGAAACGTACACCATGAAAGCTGAATAAATCTGTGGACATTAGCGATATGCTGTCCCATGATGAAACCAATGGCCTGTCCTAGCCACAGATGGTTTCTAAAATCATATTTATTCTGAAAACGTATCCGCACACATCATACAAATTATGTCCAGAGAGGGCTTTTACTTTGAAGGCCAGAACATAATTACATTTCACCATTTTGTCCTTGCATGCATATGAATTGGTGAGGTCCCCGGGACCTTGGAGTATAAG
Organism: Trachyrincus scabrus; assembly: GCA_900303215.1. Classification (NCBI taxonomy): domain Eukaryota; kingdom Metazoa; phylum Chordata; class Actinopteri; order Gadiformes; family Macrouridae; genus Trachyrincus; species Trachyrincus scabrus. Next base: position 6,606 of record OMNO01043139.1, read on the forward strand.
GCCGACTGCCCCTTACAAGCTTTCCAAGGATTAGGGCCATAGTGTTCATTCATTCAATGAATGAACACTATGAATACTTTTCTAAAATGACATATTTTTCTATTTTTCATATTTTAATAATCGACAAAGGTCCTTGGAGATATATATCAACAGTCGGGGTGAAAGGGTTCATGGTGGTGTCACGGTTCGGTACAGTTTCGATACATAGACAAAATAAATGGCTAAAATTTTTGCATTTGTATTTTTCATTTATTATTGTAACAGTAAACGACATGGAAGGCGTGGCTTCCAGCAGCACATGGAAACAAAACAGTAGTGTCTGCTTTATAATATAGAATATAAAATAGTCGTTTAAACACAATTTCAACAAGGAATGCATCGATTAGCAGCATATGGCAAACCTAAATCACACAGCAGAGCCTTAAGCAAAAAAGGACCACTTGAAACGATTAGTCTGTCAACATGACATCAACGTGTGACTGGGCTGTTTGTCTCCCAGTCGGCCATAATGAAATGAGCAGTAAGGGAGCTCTCTAGACGTCTCATCATCACTTCACGTCTGGACACTCCGTTGTTTTCCTATTGAGAAAGCGGCGCAGAGATGTCAGGTAGGGGAGGGGCCATGTGCCCGACCTCGTGGCAGTTTGTCGCGGAGGTGTCTCGCTTCGAAAGATTATTTTCAACAAGCCAGCATGTTTTGAGCCGTAGCTGATTGTGTGTGTTTTAACCGTGCTCGATAGCACCTAGCGCACGCTGTTCAACCGCGTCTCAAGTGAACACGCCTTGACTGCACCTCAGAATCTGCGAGCGAACTTACGTGGATATTTTCCCCTCATTAATTCTGGTGTATACGCCATTGGTTTATGTCTCTGCATATTTATTTCGATTAAATAGTTTATTGAAATTTGTGTGCTCTACAATAACTGATTCATGTATTGTTCAATACGAATACACGTACAGCTTCACCCCTAATCAACAGCATTACTGCATCAGTAAATATGTCTCTGAATGGTAAAGCATTGCACTAACATTGCCAGGGTTAGGGGTTCGAGCCCCACTGGGGCCACAGACGCCAAGCACGTATGCAGTCATGGCGTTGCAAGATGTAAAAGGAATCTACCAAACGGCACACGTTTGGATGGCATTTTGCTTGTTTGAGCTGGAACATTGTTTTCAATATTCAATATTTATTAATTTAAGCATTTAATTATATATTTATTTATCTATTTATATATTTAGTTTTGGCCCTTACAACCCTCTATAAATATGTTTTTCTGTGGCTCATAAGAGTGCAACCTTCAAGGCAATAGAGGAGTAGTAATTGATGAACATTGATAATTATATTCTGTTGGGTGGTGTGTTTAGCCTTCAGACAGTCCCAACCACAACCCCTGAGACAAGGTAAAGAAGGTCCCCATTGTTGAACAAGTTTTCACATGCAGAGCGAATACTAAAACCAAACGGTCGTCACATTATCAATATCATGGTATTGGGTCATGGTATCATATTTCATTTGGTCAATACATACCCAGCTCTACTGGAAAATGTGTTAATACAATCATAGCATTCTTGATATATCGTTTGATATCGTTTGACCGCCGGTGGCCGTCGCCTCTCGGCGTAGTTAGTATACAAGAGATGGGCAACTTCTGAAACACCGCCATCTCTTACTCGCACGTCGGACGAGGGATGAAATATGCTCGATGATAAAGCTGAGGATCTTTCTACGAGCCACCTGTGTGGTGCCCCAGATCAATACATAATTTTAGTGTGTGATTACATCTGTAATATGCTAGGTGTCTGACCTTCAGTGGTTCCCCCTAAGAATGCTTATAAGCAGGGGCCCATCAATAAAAAATAAATAAGACGATAAAACATGTATTCCATATAGAACCCTGCCAAATTACATACACAAGATAGCCCTGGTGTTGATTATGTTACAATGAGTAAAACTGAAGAGTGATGTGCTGCACATCAATAACTGAATATAACTTTGTACCACAAAGCAATACTTTGTAGTTACATTGTTTTATAGCTGCTTTAGGGGGGAAAAAAGAAATCCATCTTATATGTGATTGCAATCACTGTCAATATTTATAATTTTTCAGTGCCGGTGAGGTTTTCCGTCATTTCCATTTAAAATGTGTTTCCTGACCTCCACGTGCAGTTGTCTATGCATGTATACTATTAGAACGACACCCCCACACTCCTTGCACATACCAACACATTGCCAATGAATCCCAAACCAGTGTCTTGAGTAGTATCCCTGTTTAGAAGCAGAGAAAGAGAGACGGTCTTCCCCGACCCCAGGGACATGGTTCCCCTTGGGATGTGCTGCTGATCAAGATGGCGGCAATCTTGGCGAGCAGTGCGCCATCAGGAGGAACAAGAAATAATTCCATTAGCTTCCATCAAGCAATTAGTATTCCACACGGTAAGTTATTTAGCAAAATCGTTTCAGAGCCCGGGACGGGATTACATTAAGAAAACCACTGCTGCTTGTGTAAAGCGTACAAAAAGCTAAAGTAAGAATGCATGGTGTATGCACCGCCTACTCTTAGTCCAGAGATGATGTACCTGCTGATCAGAAGCAAATTCATCTGTTTCATTTTCATTTCTTTTCACTTCGCAGTAAAAGTACATTGTCCTGTCATAGAGACTGTCCATTAAAAAGACATATTGAAACCCCGTGTGGAAGGGGACTTAGTGAGCTGCAGTCAAACTGGGAAGGTCACGTTGAAGTCCACAGAGTGAACAGAAGGGCCTGGAGAAACATCTGGAAACCTTAATAAAAGGCTGCCAGCCCCAGATCCCTAACAAACACCTGAACACAGCATGAGAAGACAATTACACTGCGTCTCTATGCGTAGATTTACTGCTCCTCTACAGCATCACTTTAACCTACAGTTCATTTGCAAAGCAGCAAAAACAAAAGGACAGCGAGTGGAGGATTTTGACTCAGAAACCAGGGTGGTCCTGCCAGAGACCCCTCCAGCTCTGCTCTGCCGAAACCCTGCGATACAGCGGCTGGCCGCTTGTTCTGGAAGGGTTTGGCATGCGACAGCAGCATTGTTCAAATACATCAAAGACATAAGGAGAGGAAACGGAGGAGGAAGTCGATATCAACCCTCCCCCGACGCCACCCCCTGCTGTGGGGAAAAGGTAGGAAAAAGGTAAAGAGAGGTTGCCGTGGTTGTTGTGTGCGTATGAATGCACCTCCGTCTCCACCTTCCTGCCGGCCCTGATGGAGGCACCTCACACGGCTGAGCCTGCTGCATTTTAATGGAGGTGATTATTATGTTTAATCCACACCGTTATCCTTTGTTATAAGACGGTAATTGTTCTCTCCGTTAGAAACTCCCTTTGGGGGCAAGCGTGGAGCGGCGAGTTTGAAGTGAAGTTTTGAAGGAAAATGAAAAAACTTTGTGTAGAACCCTTTTCTCCAGGACACAAAAGGAATACATAACACAGGGAATAACCCTGTCACGAGAGCGGAAAAGTATTAGCGGAAAAGTATTAGATATTGCTGTACCTGCAATGCACAGCACCACCACCACCACCACCACCAACAAGGAGAAAGACTTGACCGAGTGGCGAGCTAGGCTGCGGTTCACTCGCTGTCTTGTAAGCGCCGCTGTTAGCTGTTAGCTGTTAGCCGTCTCGTACCCGACTGCAGTGAACGCCCGGCGTGTCCCCCACACGTCACAAGCACTCACCATCCTGGGGGCAGCGGTGTGGAGAATGCTGACAGCACTCGTGCATCCGTA
>OMNO01043147.1:0-10125 GCA_900303215.1 Trachyrincus scabrus
AGTATGCATCCAGTTCATCTGGTGGGGAGAGCTCCTGTGAGGAGGGCAGGATACGCCGGCCTCCCCATCTCAGACCCTTCCACCCACGGACGGTGGCTCTGGACCCAGACCTGCCCTCCTTTCTCAGTGACCAAGAATATTCCTCCAGCAGCGAGCAGTCCTGCGACACAGTGATCTACGTGGGCCCCGGAGGAGCTGCTATCTCAGACAGGGAGCTCAGTGACAACGAAGGGCCCCCTGCCTTTGTTCCAATCATTCCCTCTCTAAACAGAAGGAGGTCTACAAAAGACGGCCCTCTGGACAGAGACCACTTTTTCAAATGCAACACATTTGCAGAATTGCAGGAGAGGCTCGAGTGTATCGATGGCAGTGAAGAGCCCACTGCTTTTGTCGGGGAAGGCAAGGGAAACCAGGGCAGCCCCAAGATGGACAAGCCTAAAGATGGTCAAGGGAATAGTCCCTTGAAGATTATTGCTCCCGTTTCCTCTCAAGAGACCATCTCACCCAAACCATCTCCTAAGTCTGTGGCCTCTCAGCCAGTCAGCAATCCTGACGCTAAATCTAAACTGGGCAATGCCCAAAGGCAATGCATACCTATGGAAAGGGTGCCATCTGACAGTGTTCAGAGTATGTGTAGGACTAGTGCTGATGGTGAGAAGATCTTGTTTTCTGGAAATCAAACCAGCCCAAACAAACAGGATGCCGCTGCGGTGTCTATCTCAGAGCCTGTAGTGAGGGAGAAAGTATTCTTGAATAAGAAGCCCCTGCCAAAGCCAGCTCCACCTCCTCCACAGCAAAAGGACCACAGAGACAATGAGGAAAGGTGCAGCACCAGAATGCCTCCTGTTGGAATGAGCTATCAAGGGAAAAAGGGGGATTTATTCACCTCCCACATCAGAACACCATTGGAGGTGTGCCAGATGCGGCCCACCTTGAGAGAGAGGTGTTTGGATCGAGACATTCTTAGAGCCACAGTCACCCTCCAACAACCGGTGGAACTGAACGGAGAGGATGAGCTGGTGTTCACGGTGGTGGAAGAGCTGGCCATAGGCAGCATTGTAGATAGGGGTCGGCCCTCAAGCATCATTAGCTTTAACAGCGATTGTTCCCTACAGGCCCTGGCCTCTGGCTCCCGGCCTGTCAGCATCATCAGCAGCATCAACGATGAGTTTGATGCTTACACATCAGCTGCCGGAGGGTCAGAGGTTAACATGGAGGTGGTTACACCGTACCAGGAGGAGACCATAGTGTGCATGGCCAGCAGGGGCTCGTCTATCAGTTCCTGGCTAAGTGAGGTTAGCGTATGCACCGTGGAGAGCGAAGGCGCTCACTCAACAGATGTCTTTCTACCACAGGCCAAGCATGTGGGACCTGAGGGGACTTTTTACCTTGATTCTCTTGGTATGTTCCATTGTGAGCCGTCCCCCAGAGATGCCAAGAGCTCCTTAAATGACAGTGGCTTTAGCTTCTCTGACATTGACAGTGACAGCACAACGTCAGGCAAATTATCCCTGACAAAGTGTCCCCCAACTCCTCAGTCAGCTAAAGGGTCACCGAAGTTCACATCTAAAATAACTAAAGCTCATTCTCTTAGTTCCTCTGAACCCCCACAAGGAACCTCTATAATCCACTCCAGTCTTCCCAGGAAAATTAAACCTACCTCATCCATTTCCCATAATAGCAGTAGCAACAGTAGTAGTAGGGAGGCCCTAAGTAAGGACACCAGGCAAGAGAACCCTTGGCATCACATGGACAACCGCTCAGAACCCCAATTATCTGAGCCCACTATCACCAGCAGGTTCATCAAAAACCCAGTGAGTGGCATCCCGTCTCGCAAAACACCTATCAGCAGCAACAGCGTACCTCGCCCACCCAAGGTCCAGGGCTCGGCCTCATCCCAAAGGGTGGTCGATGGCTGTGAGAAGTCTGCCAGTAGGAAAACCGAAACCCCAAGCAAAATGCCTCTGCTCAGGCGAGGTGCCACCACCTTGGGGACTGTGCCTGTCATCCATGCCTCAACAGAGTCCAAGGGGAAACAGGATGTCACTGGATCTTCCAGTAGCCTAAAGTATTCCTCTCTAGGGAAACATAGCAAGGCAAACACACAGAAAGCCAGCGCTCTCCCGAAGCCTGGTACCACTTCCCCTCCTCCCCCTCCAGTGCGAAAATCCAGTCTTGACCAGAAGAACAAGACTCTGCTACCCCAAAGTGCCTTAAGGTTAGCCTATGGGGAGGCAGGGATGACCTCGTCATTGCGGTCAGTGGTCTCAGAGGATGAGCTGGAGGTCCGCTGCAGGGGAGATATCAACAGCTTCAAAACCTCCAGTCTAAAGTCTGACCTCTCCACCACCAAAATTACCTCAAGCCTGAAGGCCAGAGGCCCCAGAGGAGACAGCGGGCTTCATTACGGCAGTCACATGTCTCTAGAGAGGTGCGACAACCTGTCCCTATCAGGTTCAAGACCTGTTCTCAGTAGGGAAAACAGTGGGGCCAGTTTGGGGAGCAGCAGCAGTAGTAAGTCCAGCAGGGCTATTCCTCGCTTTGGGATTCCTAACTCATCAAGCTCTCCCATCGCTACCTCCCCACCATCTCCATGTGGAAGCCCCGGAGGCATTGGTAAACCTGGGCAGGCGAAAGCAAGCGTTAACCCCAGGACGTTAGGAGCGATGAATGGAAACAAGGCGCGCTCACTGTCTGCTAGCAACTCTAAAGGTCTAAGCTCCTCGACCAAGTCATTGGCACAACCAGTGACCAAAAGTGCCAATGCTAACCTTCCTCCATCCGGGAGGACTTCGGCCACCAGGACCGCCACTACTACTGCTGTCAGCAGCAAGACTGGAAGGGGTACCATTATGGGCACCAAGCAGGCCATCAGGGCTGCCAACAGCCGGGTGAGCGAGTTGGCGTCGAGCACCACATCTGGCAAGCACGTCCGAGTTTCGGGAGATTCGGACAGTGGGAACGACAGCGGGGTTAACGTTGGGGACGATAAGTCCCCCGCCGCCATGCTGCCCTCCCCGTACAGTAAGATCACGGCTCCCCGGAGGCCCCAGCGCTACAGTAGTGGCCATGGCAGCGATAACAGCAGTGTGCTGAGCGGGGAGCTCCCTCCGGCCATGGGCCGCACAGCCCTCTTCTACCACAGCGGTGGCAGCAGCGGCTACGAGAGCATGATCCGCGACAGCGAGGCCACAGGAAGCGCCTCCTCGGCCCTGGACTCGATGAGCGAGAGTGGAATGTCGTCGGGCAGAATGAGAAGCTCCAAGCCCCCCAAGAAAAGATCTAACGGTGAGAAAGCCACATTGATGTATGTATCTATGACCAATATTATCTGACATTCATCCATTCTCATAGGAAATAAGCCAGACACAGGTGCTGAGTTACTTTCTTTTAACTTATTTTTATTCATCAGGATATGCACTATAATTATGTACTGCATATTTTGATCAAATAGAATGACTTGAATATAGAATGTGGGTTCTAGCGCAGGATTTTGTCTGCAGTAAAACCAACCTTTTGAATTAGTTTATACTGTGGATGTAGAGAATCGGGAGTCATGAAGCCCTTATAAATATGTAATCAACATAACACATCAGGAAGCCCGCTGAAAGCCTCATACGACTCTCAACATCTCAGAGCGAGACTCATACATATTTACACACGGTGGCCAGGAAATACCGTTATTGTATTGTTGTATATCCCCACTATAACTGTGTCTGCTCTGCTTGGTTCCTTTAGGCTTCCAAAGGAGACGGCTTATCCCAGCACCTATGCCAGACACATCTTCCCTGGGGAAGAAGGCGGGCACGGCGGGCCAGTGGGTGGACCTGCCCCCTATGGCTGGGCCGTTGAAGGAACCCTTTGAGATTAAGGTGTATGAGATCGATGACGTGGAAAGACTCCAAAGACGGAGACAGGATGAAATAGCAGAGGTGAGCAGAAGGGTCGCTGTTGGCTTGTTCTCCGTGAGTGACCAGGGGGTCAAATGTCTGAAGTTATTTCCGATCCCATGAAGCACCATCTCAGGATTTAACACATCCTATTGCAATGCAGAGCCATGGCGATGTTTTACATGGTCGACATTTATTCCATACGTGCTCCCCATACGACACGTTGACTTACATTGTGGGAAGGTCTTCGCTTACTCCTTCCCAGAAACGTATTAAAGTACGAGACAGGAATAATGTGTCTCAGACGTCTGACCTTAAGTCTGCCTACTAGCAAATCCTAGAGTTAGTGTCTGGGACCAGACCCCCAGGCTTGGGATTCTGCCAGAGCTTCACAGGAATGTGGAAAGATCAGAAGGCAATTACTGTCTGGGTATAATTGGGATTGAAACAGCATGGCCCGGTAGCTGGCGCTCACTGGTGGTTTCCGTAGTGGTGGTGATGGTGGTTACAGATTGGGAACAGAAGTGTGAGAGAGATGGCAAAGGTTGGTGGTCAAGAAATAAATGTTTGATGAATGCACGTCTGCCACTGCCACCAACGCCTATTAGCCCATCAGCAGAGCTCCTATCTGGCCGCTTGGCTCTTTATGGCATATTCCTCTCTCCAGTGGGCCATTAACTGTTCCCGCATGTCAGGCAGTGAGAGAAGGACTTGTTAAAAGGACATATTAAACCCCCTGGATCGTCGTTTGATTCACTCTCAATTAGCTAATGATGATTTACAACTTCTCTTTGCCAGCCATCCCTGGTTGACTGGCACAAAAAATGAACAGCTTTACCCTAGACCTTCTCATCATTACAAAAGTAGTGTTAGAATCGTGCGTATTCATACGTAGTACATTCATGCTGTTCATCATCACCTTGAACAATATGTTAATACGTTTCTTCTCTTTTTCAGCAACCATTTCAGGATGTTGAAAAGGTAAGCGTTACATTATCATGGGTTTATTTTCATTTGTCATACTGTACATTTCTAGGTCAGTTTATTGTTATTGTGTTATATTTAACTTATTGGGCTTTAGTTTAAAAAAATGATGGTGGTATTAAGGAAACAAGGAAATACTCCCTTGAGAAATTAAACTAAACGATATGTTAGGAATGTCCATTCTCAATCCATCTCAAGCATCTCACACTACACGTGTTTCTCCTACAGGGCCTGCAGTACTTCAACAGTAAGCTGAAGGTACTGGAGAGACGGCAGCAGCAGGTCAAAGAGCTTCGGGCAAAACATGAGGCATTGTGGGAGGAACTGGAGGACACCAAAGCTAGGCTGATGATGGACCCCAGGAAGTGGATCGGAGAGTGTAAGTAACTCCTTCTTTAGACCATGGCACGTTATTATGTTGACCACATGTTGTGTGTATGAGGAGATTTGATTGAACCAGCATCTGACTAAAAAGCCTTCATGCATTTGCACTCGACAGTTGAGGTGGACCAGGATCTGGACAAAGAATCCACGGAGTACCTGGAGGCCTTAGTGGAGGCGACAGAAGAGCTAGAATTCTGCGTCAACCTATGCAAGTCCCGTGTGATGATGGTGACCTGCTTCGACATCAGCACACCGACGGCGGCGGTCATACGAGAAGGACCCTGTGAAGTAGAAGTCTAAGGCGTGGAGAGGAAGGAGGAGGAGGAGGAGGAGGAGAAGAAGAAGAAGAAGAAGGAGAGATAGAGGATCCAGGAAGTGAAAGTGAGGAAGGATGAAGAAATGTAGCAGCCAGTGAATAGATAGTTTTTGGAATGAAAAGAACACTTTGAAAAGGGCAAAAACCCCCATTCCCCTGAAGAGAGGAAAGATTAAATCAGAGAATTTCAACCACTTAGCTGCAGTGCCTCGTTTTCTATAATGCGTTGTAAATGGAGAGAAACGTGTGCACAAATGCTGTTGTCTGCATGGCAAACGAGTGGCCATCATTTACCCAAAAGTCAATGAACAACAACCAGAAGTGCCTTCTTTACTCGTCTTGTTGTGAGTCCTTTTTTTTATTTTTTTGTTTTTTGTATTTGGGCAGGTATCTATACCTAACTCCGATCATATTCCTTTTAAAAACAAAAAGGTTTTTATATTGCATTGTATAGTGTATTTATATGATTATGTGGTGTGTAAAATATCATTTTTAGGTAAAAAAAGAAAAGAAAAAAAGATGGCAATACGGTAATGCTATTGCTCTCCCCAACTCTGCCTTTTCTCATGTTTCAAACCTCAGTCAGCATTTTTTCCATGTCCATCCAGCCTCTTGCGCCTTATGTTATCTCTCTGGTTCTATAGTTTTCTAGCCTTTTTTTCTAGACCGGTCTGTGTTATATTTTCAAGGACTACAGTTGCTGTTTATCACTCATCCACAGCCAGCTGGGCTGGGATGCTCGCGAGGATTGAGTGAATGTGTTCTCCCCTCCAGTTGCCTTGATCGAATGGGTCTCAGTGGATGCACTGAGCATCAGTTAGGTGGCGGGGGTCACTCAGGCATGGGTCGGCCATGTTTTTTTCCAAACTGAAAGTGTGGGAATAAACCAAAACATATCAGTCCTACGGGTCATTGCGGTGGCTAGTTGGTTGTTAAACGTGATTTAACTGTTCACTTTGCTGCCACACTTTACAGTTAGAGGAAACAACAACGCGAGTGTTGGCAACCTAACCTTGACGATAGAAATTTATTTACACTCACAGCGGTGCTCGTAAGCATGCCCGTTTGTATCACTAACTGATTTTGGACCGGGTTACTGCGTAGACTTCACAATACGAGGGACATTGATGAGATGCATCTGCTGGGCCTTTTTTTGTAGTGTTCTCTTCTGAGTGGTGCCGAATCTTTTGTTCTATGCATAACATTATATTCACTCAAACTACTTAAGAACCTCGACTGAAATATGTAGACAGCGGTTTGTCATGGCCTATTACCCCCCTACGAGCTTGAGCCGAAGCACACCAACATGCAGTTTTGTCCACCACCCCCCCAATTATTTTATTTCTCATGGCAGTTTTAACATGTTCAGTGGCTCAATCAAAGACTCCAAAAAAAATGATGCAGTGTGTCATTACAAACAATTGCGATGGTCGTCGTTTAGCAGAGATCAATCATTATGTCAGCTCTGTGCAGCTGCTAGAATTTGCCGGTTTTTACTCAAAATGGATGCTGATGGATGATACAATTAAAAAGGATGCTGTGGAATTCGGGTATTTAGAATATAAAAAAATGATTTTATTGTATTTGGATGGGTACAAATTTCTATAACTGACAGTTGAGTTTATTTTTATTTTCTTTACTTTACTTTGTTATACCTTCTCAGGCCCTCTTTGAAGATGCTGCATGGGGTTTTTTTAATCATTTTTAATACTGTTGTACTCCATTTTTACCATTCTAATTTTTTTATAATAACCTCTGTTTTCACTATTGTAGGGTAAAGCTCATAAATGAAATTGCTATTATCCAACAGAGACCTTTTTTTCCAAGAAATTATTGTATGTAAGGTCATATTTCATATCGATACCCATATTTTCAAATATCATTGGTTTTTTATAGGATTTTCAAATCCTGTGTATAAATGTATGATATGGCAGCTTGTGTTTTACTTTTACAGTACCTGTGAATAAAATGTCTCTTCTTAACGATGACACAAAGTGTGATATTTTTTGTTGGTCTATTCGAAAGATAAATATGTGTATGTCTGGTCTGGCAGAGCTAAGGGATTGTTGTGATTACAGCAAATGACTTGAGGGTGCTGATATGATCAACCAACAGAACGTTTACGAGAGTGGACCACTCCATCAGCCAGATTTGTCATGTAAACCATAAAAGTAGAGCCACTCAATGATTTTCACACAGTTGTCACATTTAGACCTTCGGGCCGACTGTAGGAAATTGGAAAAGCAGCAGGCATATATGTCTCATTCTAGGTCAAGGTTAGCTTGTTCTGCCCACTCTTATTAGAAGCACAGAGTTATGGTCAGATAGAAATGACTTCGATCTTTCAAGGCAGAGCATTCTCCCTCGGAAGTAAAGATCTTTTCATCAAGAAAACTTCGAACCTCCCGTTTTTCATTTTGTAACTCGTATGTTTTATATTATGATTTAACTGCAGACAGAGTCAATGTAAAGTAATGGATGTGGAATTGTAACTAAAACTACATCTTATCTTCCTTTATATTATTCTTACTAAATATAGGCTATAACTTGATTGAGGAGATAGTGATACACATTTTTAATAATAGCAGCTATAATATTAATAATTAGCAAATGCTCCAGAGGTGAATCGGCTGTTGGCAGATCTGGATTCAGGTTATTAGTGCCAATTAAATTCATTCTAAAACATGAGCACAAAAGCAACACAAATGCATCCAAAGGAAAGCCAACAAACGTGTGTTTTCAAAACTCATTAAATGTCATGCAATGCAACCCAGCGGGCATCATATTGGAATTAGTATTCTTCGAGTCTTTCGCGTTTAGTGTTTTGGCACACACACTGTAATTGCCCGTGTGACAAGTCACCCAAGATCCCTGGCAGCTCTGATCGCTCCTCGCGGCTCCTCGTGGCTCCTCGGCAAGATGGAGGTCTGGGAGAGGGATGGAAGTCTGCGGAGCCAGGCTGCCGCTGCGTGTGTGTAGGTCTGCTAACCCACCGGTCTGCTCCATCTTCCGGCAGATCTCATTGCCTCGGGGCTTCCATCCTATTAGCAGGAAGCCTGCTGTTGGTGGAGAATAGCAATGAGTTCAGGGGGGGAGAGAAAGTCACTCTCCCCCCATACAGCCATCCTCCCCGACACCTCCGACCATCCCCTCCCTCCCTTTTTGCGTGCGTAAAACTCTCCTCGACGTTAGTATTCATGTTCCTTTACTCTATTAGCACACTGCCAACATCTTAGGATTGATTTGTTTTCCTGCGCTTCACAAACTCATTGAACTGCTGTCATCTTACAGCGATTATGCTTCAGCATGAATCACATGCGTCACATGAATCGATTGACTATGTATCCTGTACTTTCTTTGTTTATTCTTTCTTTCCAGTGGGCTTCTGTTGGACTCGTATACCACTGGAACGTTTTCACATGTTGTTTTCATATTCATTTGTCATTGGCTGTCGTCATGCAGATATATTATGTATAGGAGGGAATAATCTACAGGCCCCTTCCTTGATTCACAGTTGCCATTGTAAATAGAAGTGTGCATCTCTGGGTTTACTGCTCTGCAGAATCCGCTCTGTCTTAACCACGCTGGCTCTTTTTTTGAAAGCACCGTAAAGCTGACCAAATGCTGCCACTTATTTGTTGTAATTAAAACGAGCTGGTTCAGAGAAAAAAACAACAACCTTAAATTGTGAGAAGCTATGGGAGGTGTAGGGCCCACATACGTCTCTATGTTGTCTCCCCAGCCCTGCTTTAGGGCGCTGTAACTATCGACATTTCCCCCCACAAACTGGATTGCATTAGTGGAGGGTTTGCACTACCAAGTAGGAAAAAAAGCTGTAAAAAGACATAGTGTCCCAAAGCGTTTTCCTCCTAAGGTTCTGGATGGGTGGCCATACAAACCTACCACTGGACCGCTGTGCAGAGATAGCACTTCAAACTGAAAATCAAACCAAGCCATTCATTATGTGGAAGTGAATTAATTGCCCTTCTTGAGACAACTGAAGTGATCTATCGCTGTGTATCTAACCCTATTTACTGTACACAATTCAGCAGGCAGTGGGGCAGAATGATGCCGGGGAACAGGGTGGCCTTGCTGTAACACGTTGACAGGGATAATTCATTCCCATATTGATATAAATTGCAAACCGAGTCCCCCTGTGGCATCGTGATCCCAACCAACCATGCCATTTAGCCAATTACCACAAAGAAACTCCTGGACCTCCCAAAGTCATCCACCAGACCTCGTGGCCTGGGTAGTAATGTGGGCAGCAGGGGATTGGTCCTCACAAGGAGATGTGATGGCCCATCAGCTTGCAAAAGACAGAGTGTGTGTGTGTGTGTGTCTATGTGTGTGTGTGTGTGTGTGTGTGTGTGTGTGTGTGTGTCTGTGTGTGTGTGTGTGTGTGTGTGTGTGTGTGTGTGTGTGTCTATGTGTGTATGTGTGTATGTGTGTGTGTGTGTGTGTGTGTGTGTGTGTGTGTGTGTGTGTGTGTATGTGTATGTGTATGTGTGTGTGCGTGTGTGTGTGTGTGTGTGTGTGTGTTTCTCTATG
>OMNO01043173.1:10090-25345 GCA_900303215.1 Trachyrincus scabrus
AGCCACTGTTGGATGTTTTAGTGTTGAGTCATGTTTTCTATCTCTCCTGCCTGCTCTCTCTCTCTCTCTCTCTCTCTCTCTCTCTCTCTCTCTGTCCCAGTGTCTTGACTATCAAAAGTTTAGTGCTGTTCCTTGTGTTTTTCTCCCCATCATGGATACCCATTGGTGGTTGTTCAGTCCTGTCTTGTCTGCCACAGCTTTAACATGTTGCGCTCTGTTGTGTTCAGCTGTTGCTCTGCTCTGATGTTTCCAGCTGACACGTACTTACACCGCTCCTGAATAGCGGATTAGCTGCTACCGTTCTGCTCCACTTGGTCTCACACAGCAACCTGGAAGCGCTGTTTATTTTAATTTAATTTAATTTAATTTATTTATTTTGCAGTATTTTATAGTTTTGCCCTTTGGTTGCTTCTATGTGTTCACACTGCTATATTTTTGGCTTTAGAGGATGTCAATATATCACTTTAGTCTTGTCTGTTTGAACTTTTATTAATATGAATTCTCCTACTTGTGCATGCGCACAGTTACCAAAGTTCGGCAGTGCACTTTAGTGAAAGAGGTTGTGAATGCCGGGTTTCTCTCACATGTTGGCCGGGTGTGTCCTTGGCATTGCACTGGAGACTAGGCCAACAACTGGTTTACAATACGAGAGATTATTTTAGAGGCACGCAAATGCATGTGACATGGACTCCCATTGGCTACCGCTGTGAACTGTCTCTGACAGCCAGCGTACTTCCAGGGTACTTTCATAGGTTCTCAGTTCTCTGCCCACAGCGTCCATAGACACTGTTTAATCCGTTCTTATTATACATCCATGGTTGAATCTCCTCACGTTGCTGCTGCTACTCAGTTCAATGTGAATCTGCCATTTCTCTGCGGTTTGTTGTTTTCACTGAATCCGGTGTGCTCCTTGCTTTGTGCTCTGTCTTGCCGTGCTACAATGTCATGTGGTGTACTGCTCCGTGCAGCAGTGCCGTCGCGAGAGGATCACGAACAGGAAGTGGCTCAGACAGCTGAGCATCAGTAAGTGAGCGAGAGAACCAGTAGAGTGCAGAGGAAGTGTAGAAAACAAGTCTTTTGTTCTCCCCTCTTGGAGATCCGGGGAATCACACACGGCTGCATTGACTGATTGATCACTGATCTGTACTGTGGTCTGCTGAAGTAAACCTACTTGGGATTGAAAGTTCCCATGCATAATTGCCCCCGATGAAACTGTTTGAGCAACGTTTATTAAGGGCAGTGTTGCACTGTGATAGCACTGGCACCTACTCTACAACGCAACATTTATTTGCACAGGATCTATATCTTTGTACTGTAATTTTTGTGCACAGGCTTTCTTTTGACCTCTGCACATTGCAAGCAGTCTATTTAATGTGACTTTGATTGGGATTTTGCTTTGCTTTTGTTGGGGCAAAGCTCGGTGTGTAAATAGATTCAAATGTCCAAATATATTTACAGTTTTTCCTTGTGTCGAGTTACTCAAAGGACTTTCAGTGATGTAACAACAAGCTGCTGCAATCTATTTAATTTGTGCAGTCTTGCATCCTGTGAAGGACATGGACCAGAGGCCTCCAAGCCTATTGAGTTTACACACCAACTGGTTGAACTTTGCGAAAAAATGCATTGCCCTTGTCTTTTTATTGTACTTGATGCCCTAATGTAAGGACACCACCCCTCCCCCCATACAGCAGTATCACATGCCAACCATGGAGCGAGCTTTGCAATATGTAACCCAAGCAAAGCCAGTTTGAAAAACCGTTAACCCTTAATCGACGAAGTACTAAACATAGAAAAGTAACCAAGTGCAATTCAAAGTTACTCTCCAGTATGTTTGAGCCTCTCCCAGTCCCAGTCTCTCCATGACCTTGACCAGTGGTCCATGGAGAAACGTGTAGTACGTTTTGTTGTCTTGTTGCCTTTTAAAATGCAATGGACAGCAACGGTATTCTTGATGTTTTAAGTTCCTGTTTTTGTGGTATGAATAAACCGCTCTGTTATGTAGTCACTTTGAACTCAAGACGGAGGGGGAAAAAGAAATCACCATGTGTGTCTATGTGCATGCGCGTTTCTGCACACATCTCACTTCCTCTTGTTGGAGGGCCCTGGTTACAGCATATCAAGCCTGCTGGCTGGGTGTGTCTTTGCTTTGTCTGGGGTGGGGTTATAGATTTAAACACTTGACTCCCATCACGCCTCCATAGATTTATTTTAGCTTCACAGTCAGCCTTTATATACAGAACTACCGAACTACTGATGGTTGCCTCGCCGCTGTGGTCATGGAAAAACGTCATTACATATTGTGGAGCCAACATTGCCAACAGACAATTATCTATAATAGCGGTGACTGTTTCACGGGCAAGCTGCGCCGTCATCAGATGCTTTTGGTGATTAGTCACCTCCCACAGGGACGAAGCCATGACAGTCTGGCGTATTATTATCTACTTTTAAACACTCTCTAACTCTTCCAGCCGAGCGGATAGATTACTGTCTCTCTGTCTCTCTCTCTCTCACTCTCCATGCATGTCAATCACGTCAGTTTACGCAGTTCATATGGCACCACATTCTCAAGTTACCATCCCTGCAAGGATAGTAGCTTGAATCTAAACAGAACATATGTGCCATTTGTTAGCTAGCATAACCGTGAATAGGATAAAGCGCACGTCCTACATAGTAGGTCAATGGCAGCATTTTCGATCCATTATAAGAATATAATGTGGATCGATCTATGTATTGTTGTTTGGGAAACCAAGGTGGATTTGTTTGAATCAGTTTCTCCCTAATGCAAAAAAATCTCAAAAGTCTTGTCAATGAATATTCAAATAAAATACAAATCAAATTTTCACCCATTGGTACACTCGGTAGATGCACGTGTGTCTCCATATAATCGATATATGGCTTTTTCAATTAGTCTTTATTTACTCTGCTTTGTGTGAACTAGACTCTCAGAGAGCACATCCCGTTTTATTTACCCATTTGAGCAAGAGGGATGGAGAGAAAAACACCATGTTGCCGTGACTGCAGTCTACTGTACTGACCCCACTCCCTAAACTCTGACCAGTGTAAATAAAAAACTATCGATTCTCAGACGTTCCTGTCTGAGCAAACGGGCCCCTGTGATGAATAAGGGAGCGCTGATAGCACGCTTCCTAGAGTTCCTAGATAACAGCATTCTTGTCCTTTTTTACCGTGTACACCACCAGTCTTTATAAGGTAATAAACTTTCCACTCTTTTTTTATTTTTTTTTATCTTTTAACCTTTGTTTGCCCGCTGGTTGAAGGTTGACCAAGCAGTGAGCACACACACACGTATTCTGGGCCATAACCATAATTGAGTTCCACTGAAGCAGTGGTAGGTAGGAGGTTCAAGTTGTGCTGGTTGGGCATTAGTTCCTTGTAAAAAAGAAAAAAAGAAAAAGGGCAGGGTTTAGTCATTCCTTTGCCATTGGTCATGGCTATCATGGTTGGAAGTTCAACATTTAGTTTAATCTATGTGCAAGCTGGTGCAAAGCCGGTAGATGCTTCCTTCGGCCCCTTCCTTCGGGGGCCATGTTCTTTTTCATTGCCAGTGTTCACTTGTCTGGCAATAGAGTTGGACCACAGGAACCGCTAACACCAGCGCACATCTTATCAGCCTCTTTTATCTGGGTGTCGCCTTTCAGGCTTGTGCCTAAAAGGCTTTTCCTCCAGCTTGACCAAATGTGGCAGGTGTGGAGATAAGTGCCCCCCTAGGGGCGTTCATGGTTGAAAAAGTACAGGAGGATCTCGTAATAATGTCCTAGTGTTATGGAACTACTTTTGAACTAACCCGAGTGACCCTTTTATGCAACTCTGGGTACTGAGATTGTGGGTAAGATGTGTTAGTGTAAATATTGCAACATAAAAAAATTATTATTTAACCTCTACATGCGGTTTTAGAAAAAAGGTTATATCCGGGAAGATATCGGTGTGCTCCTACTTGCCTGACACGTTACTATGACGTGCCCAGTGCACGTGCAGTGGTCTGAAAATGGCAAATAATTGCCATATTTGCTGTGCCCAGGGCAGAATATTGCTCTTTTTGTTGCTCTATTGCGCTCACCATTTGTTGATGATGTGTTCAAGCCATAGGCCGTTAAATACGAAGAGGTAATGTTTGTGACGTTACTCTTGTTTCATAGCTTTTTCCTGGATCTAGTGACTGCAAGAGGACTGCGGTTGCATTGTTCGCATGGACTGATTCACCTTAGAAATGTTGATCTTTTATAAGCACTTACCTAGAAGTTTAAAATGTTTTACTACAGGTTTGCTTGTGAAACATTAAATGACAGTTAATGGCCTCATCCGATTGCTGTTCATGAGCCTGTGAATCACTCTACACATACAGTTCAAGCAAGGAAGACACGCCCCAAAATAAGGTTAGAATAGAATAACATCATAATCTTTTATTGAAACAATCATCTTCTAAACGGACCACACCGTTTTAGCCATATAAGATGATGTGAGAGTAGTTATTAAAATGTTTTGACTGTATTTAGTAGGGTTTGTTTTCTCGATAGACTCCATACAGCTGGTTTTGTAGCTGCTGGTCAAACCAGGCCTGCAGCCCATGCTGTATAGCATAGACATTCATTATATATTTCATTATTATGTATGCAAGTTTAATGTCATATTCATGCAGGCATAACTTTACCGTTGGCATAACAAGCTTTTGTAGTTTTGTAATAGTTTTCCTAATACCAAGGGCTACGTATAACATTTTATAATCCCCACCCCTCTCCCCAATGCCACCAAAAGGGGTGAGAGAGAAAGGTGTCAGGAGGGAGATTATGTCTCCATTGTCTGCTATCAAACCAATTCTGACAGCGGTAAAAATCACAATGACTGCCCCTGGCCCAGAGACGGGGTGGGGTAGATGCAGAGAAAGTTGGAAGGGTAAAATTAAAAAAAAAATACTCCAGCATAGAATGCCTATTTCTATTTCTGTGTATTTAAAAGGTATACGCCGACAAATCTGTAAGTTGGCGTTTGCCTGTCTTACCCAGAGTTAGACGAGTTTTTTAAATTCCAAATTCATCAATGTGCTTCCAGAAGGGGAGTTCGCTGGGTTAGCATTCGCTTTCCGTTAGCCGCTAACATTGACTTATTCAAAACGAGTGCAAGTAACAACACAACAAGATTGTAGTTGTAGTGTCTACAAACACAGATAATTCGGCACTATTTTCGGCGCTGTGATTATTATGCTGTATGTGATGCCTGTGATCAGCTGCTTCTGGCTAGGTAGTCTACGCAGAGGGTAACCTAGTGTTTTCAAGCTCAGTGACACTAATAATCACAGCCCCAGAAAATAGTGCCGAATTATCTGTGTGTTTGTAGACCAACTACAATCTTGTTGTGCACTCGTTTTGCACGACTAATTGGAACACATTGGAAATCATTGGAAAGTAATTAAAGGTTTATTACCCTCACATGAACAGGAGCTAGGCAATGGAAGTGGCTAATGGAAAGCAAATGCTAACCCAGCAAACTCCCCTTCTGGACGCACAATGATGAATTTGGAAATAAACAACTCTTCTCACTCTGGGTAAGACAGCCAAAAGGCAATTTACAGATTTGTTGGCGAATCCCTTTAATACAGCTTATTGTATAAGATACAATGGTAGTCGGTGACAATAGAACATGGAAAAGAAAGGAAGTTAACTTTACTGTGTACGTGCATGTTGTGCAACAAATACACTTTTGATTTGATAATTAGTTGCATGATGTGGCGGTGAAAGTGTATCGTGCATTACCTCAATTGTCCTTACAGCAGCCATTTTTAGAACAACTAGAGCCCTTCTCTCTCTCTCTCTCTCTCTCTCTCTCTCTCTCTCTCTCTCTCTGTGTGTAGAATTGAGACTGTAGCAATGTTCTGTTTTTATTTTGTCCTTTTTTCTTGCCCAGTCTGTGTTCTATTTTTTCATTTTCTTTCTGTTCCTCTCTTAGTCTTATTCTCTTAGTCTCTTAGTCCTATTCTCCCTTCTTCTGCCTGTTCTCCCCCTTCCACACACTTTTTTTTCTCCCTCGCCTCTCTCATTCCTTCCATTCCAGACATATCTTCTGGCCAGCTGAGTTAGTCTCCCAAGCTTTTGGTGTAGTTTTCAGGATAGGGGAACAGCCGATGTCAGCATTTAGTTGTATAACACATAATTACAACAAGTTGTGGAAACACAGCCCCCCATCCCCACACCCGCTCTCTGCTTCTCTGACCGCAGCATTATGTGTCTGTATGTTTTTAAATGTTCTTAAACGTTCAACACCGAATAAAGGAGTTTTATGTTTTTACTCGGGCCTAAGACATTCTGCGTTTGGAGGAGGTCTAACTTTGCTCCGTGTTTCTTCTTTACTTTCAACTCGTTGCTCTCTGGATGCTCAAGGCCGACTACTCCGCTGCAGTGTCTTTCTTCACGGGGCTATCTTAGGCACCAGTCTCTCAGTACGGCCATTGGCAAACGCTATCTCAAGTGGCCCCGGCATGTTATCGTGCCACTTTAGATGTCTTAGCGCTCGCTTTGCTTTCTGGACGCAGATGTGCACTTGTTCGCACGCACGCACGCACGCACACACTGCATGCGATGTAGGCCATTTTGTGTCCATGTGTGGTAGTCATTCCAGCTGCTGTCTGCATGTGGAGAGAGACAGTGGGCCTTGGGCCTTCATTTCCTCATGGCTCCGTGTTTGTTTTCGTTTTTTTCAGTCGGAAACCTTTGCGTGGTTCAGTGGTCCGGTACCAGCAGACCCAACTACTACTGAACTCTGCTTTGAAAGTAGGCCTAGTCATTAGACAGCAGGTACTCCCACCACTAGGAAAGCCCACTACTGCAGTACTCCCACTTACGATGCAATCTTGTGTAATGAATGTCCTGTTTTATCTGGAAGCGTGTCACAGTACGGAAGCACTTAATGCAATGTGCAATCTCAGTTGGAATTTAAATTGTGTTCTAAATTTAAACGAACACAACGTAATTACGGTACTCCAGCGTTTTCTAGAACTTAAAATATTGTCCATACAAAGCTTGCTGGACGTACTTGCGTTATTAAAACAATGGCGTCTGACAAGAGAAAAGGTTTGTGTTTAGTTGTCTAGGTCTCAACCACATCTTCTTCTGCCTTCCCTCCTTACTGAGCCCTCCGTCCCTCCTCCCCTTTTCTCCTCTCCCTCCTCTCCCTCCTCTCTATCCTCAAACTAACTTGTCCCTCATGTCTTTAAAGACACGCACGCCCACACACACACACACACACACACACACAGAGTTGGTATGGGCCTCTTTACGGGCAGCTCCAGATTTAGAAGCTGAGGTGTTAAAGCTATTTCTGTTGAACTCTTTTTCTCTGTCTGCTTCGCTCTCTGTCTCCCTATCTGCTCTGTCCAGGCCAGCTTGACTATCTGTTTCTAAGGTCCAATGGGCTTCCGTTGGCTTTCATAATTCATCTTGCAATGTCTGTGTGGTATGTACTATGTTTTTTTACTATCGTTTTCCAAAGGTAGATGATTGTCTAAATCAGAACGCGTTGAATGCCGAGTTGGTAACGGCACATACAGCAGTTCATTAAAAGACATTAGGCAAATAGACAAAGTGACAACAAGCAAGTAAACGGACCCCCAAAGAAGCCGATAAGATCTACCCATTACGTGCTCATGCTCGTTAGAGTTCTTAAGGTCACATGTCACCAATCTCTCACATAATTGGCAGATTAGATCAATAAATTGTACCAGCTGCTGTAAACAATGTTGAAAAGTGTCAACAAGTCAAATATCGAATAAAACTAGCATTGGAAATGCATACCGTGGGCCTGGGTTGTTCTCATGGGCATATTAGGGTTATTTGAACCCTTGACATTTGACGCCTCATTATGGACTGTTGGATCAGGGTTCAAAGGATTCCCATGGTGCACTAGGAAGTCCCTCCTAGAGTGAAACACTCACACTTCCTGGGAATGTCATCAATGGAACAGACATTCTTACTCACTGTGACTCAGTAGCCGAGATCTTCTGATTCCTTGTCCAATGCATGTGTTCCCACGTGTGCTAACATATCACTCACAGACACAGACACAGACACAGACACAGACACACACACACACACACACACACACACACACACACACACACGCACAGAGAGAATATGTATATCTGTAAATTATTGCTCAATCAAATTTTTGTTTTCTTCTTACCTTAACAATTGTGATTAGGAAGATCAGGGAAAAGTAGCTTTTGAAGTAGCCGGTACATAAACCACAACATACCAGCGTCATCCAAGGAGGGTAAAAGTCCCCTTCCAGTGACATGGATGAGCATGTTTAAGACACACTTAACATTTCCCCGAGAGACGGTGATTTACTCTCCTCACCGTGGAGGGTGAGGAGAGTAAATCATCCATCTGCTCATGTTGACTGACCATGTGTTACGAGGCATGGGTTGAGTGCAGCGACGTAAAGTAAGCTGGTGGCCACGGTCGCAGGCCTGACCAGTCGTTAGCATCTTCTTGTGGAATATACGCGTTTGAGAACGCTGTAAATCAAATGTACGGTGGAATATCAAGATCAAGATTACTGTATTTGTCCCTAGGGAAATGTGTGTTGGACATAAAGATAAAATAATTAAATAAAAATACATACAATTACAGTGCAGTAACAGACATAAGTATGAATATATAATATATCAATATGGTCAAAAAACCTCGTTTAGCTCTTTTTGTTTTTTAGCTTTTTCCATCCTGATGTCATCAGCTCGAAGGAGGCCCTTCTAGGCATGTGTGTGGCTATAAAGGGGACACCTTGATGTTTTGAGGTCTGCCGCCCTTTGCACTTGGTAGAATAGAGGAATGGTCGGAATTCCGCCAATGCTTACAAGCCATGTGAGGGAAACCTAAAGGATGTCAAAATGTCAATAGACGGGCAATCAGTAGAAAAGGAACATAACTCTTACCCATTACAGGGCTCAGCTTTTGTTTTTTTTTGGTGTACCCAAGACGATTTAACACGAGCGTGAAGAAAGTAATTGGGATGAAAGACAAAGAAGAGTCATTAGCTGGCTGTGCCATTAGCTGGCTGTGCCATTGCTGCCGCACACACTAAGAGCAGGCGGGTGGGGGCTGTTTCCCGTTGGGTCCATCCAGGGGGTCCACCAGAGCAAATGGCCCCTGGTAAAGAGATTGATTTAACATGGACCCCCATGGTGGTAAGTGGGGTGATCGGTGGCCATGATGCACACACACACACACACACACACACACACACACACACACACACATTCGTACACCGACACGCTCACAGCGGGTGGGGGAGTTATCTCAACAGACAAATGGACAGACGGACCAGAAGATTGGGGGATAAAAGAAACGCTGCTCATTGTCCCTTGCTGATTGTTGTGAACACGGTCACTTCTATCTGGACTGCCTTGCCTTTATCTTCCTCATTGGTATATGGTGCAATTCCTTGACGTGTCTTGTATATCTTTGCCAATGCCAAACTGACACTGATGTTGCCTTCCGTGTATGAGTTTGTGACGTGTGTCTACAGGGTTTGTGTGCATCTGTCAGCATGGCAAGGAAAACAATAAATTATGTGTTCTTTACTATGCAGGTGGAATAGGGTATCAAAAAGGGTTGATTACGCATAACAGAATGCATATTATTGTTGAAACCCACAATAGCACTAGATTAGCGTGACTGTATAATTTATTGTAAGGTGATAGGTACCATTCTGCTTATATAGTTAAATGTAAGGGGAATGATAGCATGAGCCAACTAAGTCATGACACATGAACATGAGTCATGACTCTGTTGAAAGTCTTGAGACATATCTCAAGTCTATCTGCTTGCATACTCGCAAGAGACCTTTAGTCGCCTGCTGCCCTGAATGTTCCAAAAATGGTCCCACAAGAAACTGCAGTTTATGTCGGTCTGTGCAAGCCTCAGCATGTGTGGATTTGTGTGTGGTCACACTCAGTGGCTGCAACAAGCGACACTCTCCTATTGGTTTGCAGGGTTGCATGGTTCATGTACCACTAGGGGTGTAAAAAATCGATTCACGAAAGAATCGAATGGGGAACGGGGAATGGCGAATCGATTTTCGAATTGCCCATTTGTGTACCAGCCACGTTTTAAAGATCTCTCTGTTGTTTTCCCGACTTCCCGTTTCCCAGCTGTGAGCAGAGCAACCACATCACAGAATTGAGAATAGCTTGGTTCTTCACCCTCGATCACCGCCTCCGTGACCATGTCCCTTATTAGGACGTCAGTGCCACAGTGGGTTATACACACTGGGGATTTACGCTCATCAGATGCCCAGTGATGCTGCAGCATGTTGTTTTGAGTTTCTATATCTGGTGAAGGATTCATTGGCAGACATTGTTCCTCCCACCCAGACTCATAGTTCGAGGTTCACACCATGAATTAGAGGTCCCGCCACATTTGCTATATATGTGTTATACGCGCCAAGTGCTTTCCTGTTTTTTGTTGTATTTGTTTTCATGTTTTTGTGCAGAGGAAATCTAATTTGAGGTCATGGGGTTATGGTTGAATATGGCTTGGTCTCCACTGTATTTGCACAAGTGTCTGCCCTGTTTCAATGTTATAGTAGTAATGATTGGTAACCATGAATTGAAATGAAAAGTATACACTTATATTTACTGTATTACTTGAACGTTTTTTCCATCACACACATTTGAAGGACAACTTTGTAAAACGAGTAGGTCTTTTTTTCGTCCCTTGGCGGTAATGTTGCTCTTCTTTTCTTTTGTTGGCAGTATCCAGAGCCATGAAACTGAATCCACAACAAGCTCCGCTCTATGTAAGTATCTTCCTTTAACATTCAAAATTGTTTTGTTTTCTTACTTTTCTGTTTTTTACTGCATACACTCACTTGCTTATTTTTTTTGCCATTCCCAAAAAAATATTAGTGGTTACATAACAGTAACAGTAATTATGTTCAGTACTCTATTAGCAGAACAGTTTGTTTTTATTTGTGTATACGACCAAAGTAATTCAAGAGTATGGTATAAAGTTAGCCTAGCCATTACCAGAAGATGTATTAACTTTGGAAGCAGTTTGCAGGGTTTGACACAATGTATATTTAATTGGTTTACGCATGACCGCTATGAAACCGTAGATTTCGCGTTACGGGTGCCGCCATTGCTTGAGATTTCTGCAACCAGCCGTGGAAACTATCCATATTTGGCACATTGAGGGCGGGAATTGAACGGCCACCTCGCAGTAGTTTATGGCCAAAACCCATTCATATTTAACCCGTAATAACTTTTTTAATTTAATAAAACTGTCAATCGGAACCTCACGAAGTACATAAATATGGAGATGAAGTAGCCACTGAGTTTCTAACCAAAAAAATGTGATTACAAGAATGAAATCACACTTCCTCCGACTGACTTTCTGCATCCAACCACTTGAAGGCCGTTAGAGGAACTACATGTTAGTCTCTTCCCCCTGGGCTTCACAAACAGGTGGTGGCGGCTACTGCTATTATTACTAATGACTAATAAGACCTTCCTTGAACTTAATTCCTTTTTATCAGGTTCTCTGAATGTAGACACGATGCCAAGCGTGGAGCATGACAGGATTTTTGTGGTGACTTTCAACCACTCATTAAAAACGGCTGTCTTGGTCACATGCCTATTTTGGGTGCGGTGGGCACCAACCTAACCTTCTGACACACAACCTTGTAGCATTTTAGACAAAGCCTGTGCGTAACTATATTGCGCCATAGTCAATTGAAGCATTACTAGTAGCAAGCTGAGCTCAATACCAATACGGACTGCTTCAGTTAGTGTATTAGCCTACGTTGGCCTTGAATGCTCTGAAGCTCATCAGACCACCATCTGTACATAATCAACCAAGCAATGCAAACAATTGTTATTTTGTACTAACCCACAAGAGGGAAGCGAGAGGTGGTCTCTGTATGCTGTGTTTGCATGTCAGCTGTCAAGAATAGAAAATGCAAAGGAACGGAAACACATAGGCCTACATATGTTGGCCTGACGCACGCACACTCACTCACTCACTCACTCTAAATGTATTTTCCCACAGTCTGATGACATTGGCATAGACTCCAATGTGCTCCAAATCAATGGACAATGCCAATTTGCATGAGAAACAAAATCATACCAAAAGTCATAGCAACGGCAAAAATAAACAGTAGTACAAATGGTAAAGCTTAATGTAAAAGGTTAATGTTCATACATCGGGATAATTCCAAAACTCATTCATAGCAACCAAAAAAACATCACATGCACAACCAGTTAGATGACTACTGAATAAGGAACACATGATTCACTTTGACTTCAGCAATGGCATTCCAGTCAACAGGGCAGAGGGCACTGACTGAATGCAAGTGGGAGAAACATTAGAGGCAAGGCAATGCATGGACAAAGTGAGTAGAATAGCATGGATGTGCCAACCAGTTTCTCAGGATGGTGACTCAATGCTGCGGTCTGTAATGTCACCACACGCGCACACACACACACACGTGTATGTGTAGTTTGAGGTAATTGTGGTAATAATAATACATGTATAATAAGTAGGGATGTGATGATTCACCGATGCGCATCGGTCCCCGATTAGAATGTTTACGATGCGAGTGCATCGGTTGGCGGGACCCGTACCGATCCACATGTAACATGTCGGTCAGAAGATCGCTTCCAACGTTCCGAATCACCGATTCACTAACATTTTGTAGGAATGAAGTAGTCTGGAACAAACTGGTCAACTGCAACGCAGCAACCGATCGAACAAATCATCTGCGCCTCTAAGCAAGGAGCCCGGAACGTCTGGTTCTGTTCCAGAATTAAAGACATTTTGCCAAACCATGCCTAAACCGGTCGACAAGTTCGATAACGCCAGCAAACGTATCCGTGTTCATGCGTGGTTGTTTTCTGCACATACTGTAACACTTTTTTGTTTCACAGGGCAGGCACCAGTATTTTTCTCTATGCTCATTTTTTATTATCATATTGTACACAAGGCGAAGTCGAGATTTCTTTGTTGGTACATTAATCAGTGCATTAAATTAGACATGTTTAAAATTAAATACACATACTGAAATTGCATTTATTATTCTTATAGTACTCTTATCAGTACACGGTATTGGTGAGTACCCAAAGGTGAGTACTCAGTACTCTGTCTGGAAAAAAATCTAACAAATCTAACAAATGTTAGTGTATCGCATCAAACTGAAACGCATTGATTTTCAAATCGAATCGCACGCTTCAAACTAAAAGTATGGTTGCTGTATCGTATCGGAGCCCATGTATCGAGATGCTTATCGAATCGTTTCAAACTAAAAGCATGGTTGCTGTATCGTATCGGAGCCCATGTGTCGAGATGCTTATCGAATCGTTTCAAACTAAAAGTATGGTTGCTGTATCGTATCGGAGCCCATGTGTCGAGATGCTTATCGAATCGTTTCAAACTAAAAGTATGGTTGCTGTATCGTATCGGAGCCCATGTGTCGAGATGCTTATCGAATTGTTTCAAACTAAAAGCATGGTTGCTGTATCGTATCGGAGCCCATGTGTCGAGATGCGTATCGAATCGTGCTTGAAAGGAGAGATGCACACCCCTAATAATAATATGGAACAGCACCATTTCATTGAAGTGTCTTTATACTGCCACATTGACAAAGCCAAAAGCTAAAGTCTGCTTTTAGTTACTGGGCTCAATAAATTAACTGTTAACTGTTTTTTTTGTATTATCCGTTGCTGGTTTGGTTGGTTGGTTGGATGACAAGAGTCTGACTATGAGATGGTCCTCTGCGACTCCGCCAGTGTCGTATTTCATTACACTGTGGACACCAAACTCTGCTAAACAGTTCAGCTCTGTGACTTTGTGCTCTGCTCAGTTTTGCTGTCAATCAGTGTTAGCTACGCTAGCGCTGCGCTGGCCCTTTTATCATTCGGCATGCTAGCTAGTGACTCAGCGTGTAGGCAGACTCTCAGAGAAAGCTTGTGTGTGTGTGTGTGTGTGCGTGTGCGTGTGCCTGCGTGCGTGCTAGCACGTCAATTTCTGCAAGAGGCCCCTCTCTCCAGCTCTTGCATTACATTTGTGTCTCAAGCACACAATGAAGCCAGTGCTGTAAAAGCCTTTAGCAGTGCTACGTGGCTAAGTAGCATTAGCGCACACAAAACAAAACTGTGCAGCCTGTGTGACAGAGATGAAGAGATAACCTTTGACGCGCTGCTCGGCCCTCACAAAGCCACCACTGTCATGGAGGCAGAGTGGGGGGGGGGAAATGTGGTTCTGTCATCGATCAGAAGATGACGTTTGTGACTAATGACATGGTAGTGATGTAGCTGCACACTGTGCATGACTCTTTATAATATAATATTTATTCATTTCCCCCACACACACACACATACACGTACATACACACACACACACACACACATGCGAACACAGCCACCCACACACTTTCCATTCAGAAACGACTACCCACACGTCACCCACTCTGCGTCTTTCTTCAATGGCGGTGCGTTGTTGAAACATCATCAGCGCTTCTGCACGCTAGAGGGCAAAGGATGCGACGTGGATAATGGGTGAATAATGAATCCATTCTCCGTCCGTCTCTACCAGGGGGAGTGCGTGTTGACTGTGTGCCTGGACGAGGCCGAGGCATGCTGGCCCGAGCAAGAGGAGGAGAGTGGGGCAGGCGAGGCGAAGGTGTTTTATCTCCTGTTCTCCGGCTCCACCCAGCGCCACCTCACCACTACGCTGCAAGTTAGCCATGTGACTCTACAGGCCGTCTGCCCAGGTACCAAGCACACACACACACACACACGCACATCTAGCAATCTATTTGTGATTTTAAGTGGCTTCCCTGAAGGAGTTGGGGAACTACCTTCCACAAAATCCACAAAGTGGGTTCAAGCAGGAGGAGCCAGCGAAAGGGAAGGGAAGCGGAGCAGTTTTCTTTTCGACACCCGGGACCCTAGAGTTGCTGGTTGGCTGGCCACAGACCCAGGCTTCCACCGTAGCTCTGTTAAGCCCCTTGAACCCTCGCAGAGCGGAACGTTTCTGCTTGACCGGGTGTTTTAACAGCAGAACCGCTGGCGTTTGAAGTTCTGACACATTCCTCTGTAATGGATTAAGTAGATGGAGAGATGTAAACATTTACAGCTTGTGGCAGCGTCGGGCAGCACACGTGCTTACCTTCTCTCTCTCTCTCTCTCTCTCTCTCTCTCTCTCTCTCTCTCTCTCTCTCCGCTCCGTCCATCGGCGTGTCCTCAGA
>OMNO01043196.1:2286-18067 GCA_900303215.1 Trachyrincus scabrus
TAGCTAACATTGCTGAAAGGAACTGTATATACACACACACACACACACACATTATACATGTCACATAAAGTCACCTGGGAATTGCCTATAAGTATTCTCAATAACAAGGGTGCTTCTTTACTCTCTACTCTCTCTCTCTCTCTCTCTCTCAATTTCAATTCAATTCAAAAGAGCTTTATTGGCATGGAAAATAAACATTTACATTGCCAAAGCAGTTTAGTTTAAAAAGTGATTATCTCTCTCTCTCGTATGTCTCTCTTCCCTCGTATGACCCCTCTCACCATACTCTCTGCTCAGTGTTTGGCTCCTAATTTAACCAGTTTTACCTTAAAACCTGCTATGACAGGACGAACATCGCTCAGGTTTTCACTGAGAGAATGCTGCTGAGACTCAGGGAAGACAGCGAAGGATGAAGCAGTTAATTTCCCACTAACGAATCTCCACCATTAATGCTTCACCTACTTATAACAGTCAGTTAACACAGTGATTACCCCACGGAGAGTGTGTCCTGTTAATCATTGTCTTGCCCCGGCAATACACAGTATAGTTACATTCCCATGAGTCACCTTACATGTTACCCAACACTCATTGACGTTTGCCAACTGTGTGTTAGCCCACACAATCTACAGACAAATAAAACACCGGTAGAT
Organism: Trachyrincus scabrus; assembly: GCA_900303215.1. Taxonomy (NCBI): domain Eukaryota; kingdom Metazoa; phylum Chordata; class Actinopteri; order Gadiformes; family Macrouridae; genus Trachyrincus; species Trachyrincus scabrus. The sequence continues at coordinate 2,937 of OMNO01043196.1, forward strand.
CTAAGAACATGAATGAGTGCACACACACACACGCATATGTGCACACATGCACATACATGCACACACACACACACACACACACGTGCAACATTTGCATCATCACAAAATCTTTATTGCCACATATCTTACTCTTGTAAAAAATACTGTTACTTTATTGTATGTCACTCACTGGTTCTTTGTAAAACTCATCTAAAGACATGTTTTATTCAAATACGATTTGAAATACAATTCTGAATGAAGACTTACCTATTACACTTGCTCAGTAATACACAGAAACAGGCTTTTAGGAAAGTATATTTAGTAACCAAGCTTGTTGTTGGAGCCATAAGGAGATTTGATATGATATTGCGAAGGGTGGAAAGTACTTACTTACCATTACTCAGTTACTGTACTTAAGTATGAGCTTTTTGTACTTTACTTGAGTCATTCATTGGGATAATTTGTATTCTTATTCCACTACATTCCAAAGCAAATATTGTACATTTACTTTGCTACATTCAGCAAAGTACGGTGCATTATTTCTACTAAAAGACCTTTCGAGTGATATTGTTAATAGTTTCTGCTATTGCTGACAATACCAGGGAACATTTAGGCCAAGCTCAAAACTGGGAACCTCCACGCCTTTGTCTAAACCAACAGGTTTATGTACCAAGGATATGAATATTTTTGATAATTACTTTTTATAGTTAAGTCATTGAATTTGAGTTCTTTTGTAGTGTTTACTTGAGTCTGATGTTTGTGTTAGCTGGCTGGGTTTATGTTCTGTTCACTTATTTTTCCAGCATGGAAACGGAGAGTCAACAGGAAAAGTACCTGAGCAAATTCCCTCCTCTCGCTCCTCACGCAAGTTTGTCAGGTGAGAAAGAACATACAATAAGTAAAAAATGATACAATAATAAAAGTTTAAATATTGACCTAGTGTCACCCAGAATCATCTTAGACAATTAGCTTGACAGTTAGCTTCAGCTAGATTGTAAAATGCAGAACCCCATTCCAGAAAGCTATGGTTAGCTAAACCTCGGATTTGAGTTAATGTGAAAGATATAAATTTCATGTTGCATTCAATATTTAAGTGGGCGACTGTACATACAGTCAGTCACCGGCAGCTTGATTACACTGTAATTGCATGTAATAATCTATAAAATAACCTGTACACATTTAACAATAACAAGCCCCATAAATAAAATAAAAGATCAACTTGAAATGTCAAATTAGTTGGCATTAATCTGTGTTGTTACATAATGCATTGATGAATGATTTAATCTTGCCTGTCAAAAGGACCAAATGAAAAGGCATGGCATTATCTAAAGCAATGAAAAGTCATTTGTCAAGTCACTGCTCAAATACTGCAGGCTTGGGCGGAATTACTGCAAACATTACCTCATAAGCCGTGTTTCCCCAGGAACTAGGAACCTTTGGAGGAACTGAGACCAGGGTCTAAATTATAATTTTTGAACTTGCGAGGCAGCTGGATTCACGAGATCACATTCACGCGAGAATCCATCTTGTCAGGCTTCAAGTTACAGTATATGCTTGTGGCCGAACCACAGTGGTTCGGACCAATCAGCTTCCTATGAAGAACTACTGGCAGTGTGGTTTAGGTGTGACGAAGCGACTGTTTGTTCGAAAACAACAATGCCAGCTCCTAAAGAGGTTAGCGTAGATGCTGCTATAGCATCTGTTTTATCTGAACTGGAGAGCGTTTATTTCAGAAGGCACTGAAGGCTTTTCTCAATGGAAAAGATGTTTTCGCTCGACTAAGTCATATGTTTCGTTGATCTGATTGGTTGACGTTAGCCCGTGATAGACAATGATAGACAGATGGTTCATCCAATCACCTGCCAAGTATTTTTTGAAAAAATGTTCAAACAGGGCCGGCCGCTGGCATAAACACTTTATACAGTTGTCTAGGGCCGCAACCACTAGGGAGGGCCACACAATCAGTGTGACTTTCTGTGTTGCTCGCGCCTCTCACACCCTGCGTGCTTAGTCCGAGCCACTTTGGCTCCTAAAAGAACATTAAGGACTTGTGCTCAAGGCTGGAAGAAGACAAAATTGGAGACAAACACAGGATAAATATATGTGATTGTAGAATCTGATTGAATTAATCTGACAGTCTTTTTTTTTTTGCAACATTAAAGTTATGTTTTTGAATGAAACACAACATAGCCACAGTTAATTTCAACCTGGCAAGCTGGCTAGAAATAATAAATGCATTATAACATTTAGATGCTGATTCTGAAACGTTTTTCATTAGAACATACTTGTTTTTTTCACTGCTTGCTAGCTAACCTGAGTAGGATTGTAAGCAAATCAATAACCTCCTTGATTCTAGGCTAGCTTTGCTTGTTAGCTCCCTACCAATGTTTTACATTCAAGTTGTGGGTAACACTTTATTTGAAGGGGTGTTTGAAGACTGACATAACACCGTCATAACCATGACATAACACCTGTCATGAGCATGAAGGAGTCTTTATGAATGTTTATGACTGTTGTCATTAAGTGTCATTTGGTCAATGACATATGCAAAGTTTACATTGTTTGAAATATCTTTGTTATGATGAAGCGAAGAGACAAGTCATAAACATGCCATAGCAGGCCTAATTATACAACTTAAAGAAAGAATTTAGCTTGATGTGTCAGCATTACATTAAACTTGTAATGTGCTACCCACAACTAATGTTGCAAGAAAACATTGGTAGGTAGCTACCTTACAATCAAGGAGGTTATTGTAAGTATGAGAAAATATGCAAGTTGTTTCTTTCTTCTTTTTAATGTATATGCACGTGTGTGTGTGTGTGTGTGTGTGTGTGTGTGTGTGTGTGTGTGTGTGTGTTCATTCAGTTATGAGCAGTGTGTGTGATTTGGTGGTTGTGCTGGGAGTGTTTTGGGTCCACAAACAAAATCCCCAGGCCGGCCCTGATTGTTGGCCTGCATTTACTTTGTCACTTGCTAAGTGAATCATTTGTCTCAGTGTTCTTAGTATCAGCATATCAATGTCATCATCCAAGTCATGTTCTTCATGGTAGTTCTTCACAGGAAATATGCAGTTTAAGGGAATTGACTGAACTCCTCCATCTGTGAAAAGTGCAGCCATTTTTTAACTAATTTGTGACCATTAAGCTGTTTTCAATTAGTAAAGGCAAAACAAGCAAAAATGTCAAGCTGCACTCCTCAATATTTGTACATCTAGCACAGGTAGCACACTAAGACTACAAAATTATGTGAACGCACACCGATTTGTTTCTAAACTGCTGTTTGCCTATAGGATATTAGAATCAGTCATAAGAGAGACAGAAGAAAGTTTTAATATCCTCATGGGATCACTCTCACTCCATCTGCAATTGTTTTTCTATTTTCATTCCAATTTCTCCAGCGTATTACAAGAAAATGCACTTAATCATGTTCACGGAAACATGTGAACAGCTTGTGATAGCCAGCTGATGTTTCTAAAACTAAATTTAAAAAAAAGTAAGAACTACACATACCCATTTCTTGATGCACTTGCTTTTGTAGGCATTTTGAACGCTTTTGTTAACGAGTGGACATGCTTCATAAATTTTTGTTAGAATGGCTAACTGTGGAATGCCTTACTACAGACAGAACAGAAACATAGGTCAACATTTAGCTTTTTCTGGATGCAAAGTCATCAATGAGGTCATCATATGACAGCTGCTGTGCCAATTCCGAGTTGATGCTTATGATAGCCAGGCCACTTAAGCGTTCTTGTGCCATTGATGAGCGGAGGTATGTCTTGATGAGCTCCAGTTTTGAAAAGCTTCGCTCAGCAGAGGCAACTGTAACAGGGAGAGTTACTGCAATGCGGAGGGCAATCCAGAGATTTGGATACAGTTCCTGCAAATGATTTTTATGGAGAAATGACAACATCTCCAGAGCAGTTGTTTGTGGTGGCAGCTCTGGAAGGTTCATGATTTCCTGGGCCATCTCTGGGCCATCAATATCAGACTCTCCCGCTGCAATCATTGTCTTCACTACCTTGGTGCAGTGTTTCTGCAAGGTGTCCTTGGGCATCCCTTTAAGCTGGCTGAAATCAAGCAGCACTCCAAATTTCTCCTTAACCTGACTAAATGTATCAAATCTGTCTTGCAGTGATGTCAGAGTAGAGTCCACAACAGTGTTGAAAAATGTCTCCTCAAGCTTCTTCAGAGCATCATTCATGGGCTCATCTGCAGCCTCATAGGCAAACTGCCTTTTATTACTCCTCAGCCTCTTCTCCCTAAGTTCTGGCTCTATGTTAAGGGTCTCACAGACTTCCTTGGCAGTTGACTGAGCATCAGCAAACCCAGACTGTCTGTACACGGAGAGAGAGGTTTTTGCACTTTCAATGAGTTTGACAGCAATGTCAAGTTGTATTGAACTTGACTGAAGCAGCTTGTTCACCTGGTTTATGGTGGTCAGAATGTCAAACCATACAACTGAGCAAATCAAAAACCTGTATGAAGCCCCCCCCCCTGTCAACTCTAGGAGTCTTCTCTGGACCTTTGTCTAATTGAAAATTCTCTTTGTGGACCTTTAAGATTTGTATTTGAGTACCCCTGGCCTACAGCATCCTTGGAGGACTTTGCTGAATCTGCTATGACAAGATTCATGTGCTCCACAAGGTACAAACAGGGCTCTTGGGTTTTTATTCAGCAGTCTTGCTTGTACACCTTGGTTCTTCCCTTTCATGTTTGCCCCATTGTTATAGGCCTGTCCTCTGCAATTGTCAAAGGGAATCTGCAGCTCTTCAAGTTTGTCCAGTATGACATTTGATAGGTTCAGGCCAGTAGTTTCCTCAACTACCACATATCCTAAGAAGTATTCCTTAACTTCTGGTTTGGGTTTCAATGCCACACTGCGCAGTACGACTGACATCTGTTCCTTATGACTTGCATCTGGGGTGCAGTCAAGGATAATTGAATAGTATTTTGCCTCTTGCACACAATGGTTTGCTGGACTCTCTCACCGATTATCTGTATCAGTTCATTTTGTATTCTCTGTCCAAGATAGTGAGTGCGGGTGCTCTCATCTTTTATTCTGGCAAGGTGATTTTCCATCACAGGATCAAACTTTGCCAGCAGCTCAACTTCCTTCAAAAAGTTGCCATTATCTGGCTCATAAAGGTGTTGTGAAGAGCCCCTGAAAGCCAGATTTCTTGAGGCAAGCGACAGTGTAATACCAATGAGACGTGTGAGGACATTTCGCCATATTTTCCTCTCTGCCTCTAGTAGAGTCAGTTCCTGCTGATCAATTGTCTTGCCCTTCCTCAGACGAAGCTCAAGTTCCCTCCATTTAAGCATTGACTTTGTGTGTTCTGGGTTGTTGTCATGACTCTTGAGAGCAGCATTAATATTAGACCAATCACTAAGGCCCTCTGTAGTCAGCTTGATATCTTCAGCACTAAAAAGTTTGCAAGCAAAACAAAACACAGAGTTGTTGTGCTTTGAATACACAAGCCAACTTCTTGTTACCTTGTCTCCATTTGCAAGTAACCGGTAGGACAGACTACTATGAAAACTTCTTCCATCCGTCTTAGGGAAAGTGAAATCTGACACAACCTTAAAAGGCCCTCGGTGCACAAATTCAACCCAATCGGCGTCTGATAAGTGTGCTGGCCAAAGAGCAGGATCAACTGGTTGTGCACATGGAGTAGTGATAGTAGCTGTAGCTGTAGCTGTAGCTGTAGCTGTAGCTGTAGAGATGCTGGTTGATGGCCCTGGTGATGTGCTGGGTGCTGCTGCATCTGTAGCTGTAGAGATGCTGGTTGATGGCCCTGGTGATGTGCTGGGTGCTGCTGCATTTGTAGCTGTAGAGATGCTGGTTGATGGCCCTGGTGATGTGCTGGGTGCTGCCTCTGTGTCTGCTGATGCTGCCTCTGAGTCTCCCTTGGTCACAAATTTCAGCATTGACCCTGTTATGACAAGAAATCCAGACAAGAAATCCATCATACAAGCAGATTATTAAGATATGTTTTGGTCTTAATTGTAAACTACAGAATGAAATTAATGTAAAGACTAGCCTCAAAAAGATTAAAATGCAATTACTACAAATACTACTACAACTAATAATAATAATCATAATCATAAAAACGACTACTATTACTATTATACTACTATCTACTATTATAGACTATAATGCAAATACTACTAGAAGTAGTAGTACTACTACTTCTACTAATAATAATAAAACTACTACTATTGCTATCTATTATTATTATGTACAATCCTAAGAAAACATACTAATTCAGGATCAAACAGACTGATATTTCAAAATGTACATTCAAATTGAGTTCCCTCTGTCAACAAATGTATCACTATTTCTCTGTTATGTCTTCTCAAAAGCTATGACTGTTATGAATTAAATTCACCAACAGCTGGCGACATTATACCTCCATAAAAATAGACGAAAAATGATATGATAGCATAGATTGATAGGCTATAAACTTTAGCCAATATATACGACCACCAACTGGTCAATTTACCACTCCTTTTCAACAGAGGTGAATGCATATGCAGACAAAGGCGTTAACAAGACATTCAATAAATGGTAATCAGGGCCGCTGGAAAATAATTTGATCTCCAGTCCACGTCTAGACAGACACTTAGCCTCTCTCCTGTCTCATGAGTAGTAGCTGAGGTGTTTATGCCACAACGTTTTACATTTTCATTTCAACAACATATCCACCTTCAAGTGAAGCACGAGCTTCTTCTTGTTTTGATTTTTTTTTCCTCTTGCTTGCTCCCGACTCATGATGTCTTTTAGAGGCCATCTCTTCACCTGCAGCTCTGCAAGTGCCTGCCGGCGCATCTGACCACTGATTGGTCAGATGTCGATTGGTGTCAATCATTGCAGCGGCGCGTACGTGTAGGACCTGAGACGGATAGGCTATCATAAGGATAGAAGCTGACAGTTACAAAGCTGAACCTGTAACCTTTGTTTTGTTCCTTTATTAAACCTCGTTTAAAAGGTAACAACCATTGTGGTTATTATAGCTTAGGCACACTCTTACATGTGGCGACGAGGATTTTTCGAACTGAACGTTGATGTCTGATTCTGCGGAAGAAAACGAAGAGGTGATACAGCTAGCGCTGTTACCTTTTTTGCCAGCACCAGACGACCCTCCTATTCCATGGAAAATATGGAAACAACAGTTCACAATTTACCTACTAGCTACTGGATTAACCAAGGCCCCTAAGGAGCAACAGTTGGCTATTCTTCTTCATTGTTTGGGGACCGAGGGACAACGCATCTTTGCTACACTACCAGGTGATGTTGTAGTCACTGAAATGGAGCATGCTATCAAACGCCTAGATGCGCATTTTCTGCCCAAAGTCAACGTAACTCTTGAGCGTGCTAAATTCTACAGACGAGCACAACTACAAGGAGAATCTGCAACAATGTATGTGGTGGAGCTCAGGCAGCTAGCGAGTACTTGTGAATGGGGAGAGCTTACAGAGCAGTTGATAAAAGATCAATTGATCAATAAGACTACAACTGTTACGGCTCAGACCATTCCTCCGCCTCCACCACGCCCTCTACCGGCAAGAGGACGGCGACGAACCACACCGGCTGCTGATCTGCAATCAACCTCCTCCCCTACAAGAACTCGACGCTCTCTCTGTTCATCGCGAGATCTTACCGTTGCTACTACTGGTAACGTACCAGAGTTTTTTTTGCTTGTGAACATTCGCCTCGTCACGTTCTTTGTCTGCCGCTGTTCTTTTTCCTGGACTTACCTTTGTTCTCCTCTCCTCGTCCCAGAACACGGACCTCCCAACGAAGCGAGCTGATCGACTGCCATTTCGCCCCGATCCTTTGGATTGTTGTTTTTCGTTGTATTTAATTCCTTTTGTTAATTAAAGGCCCATACGGGCATTGGACTATATCCGCCTCCTGAGTTGTTGCTATTGACTCCTAAACAACAACCCTGACAACAACTAACAGGTTGAGGGAACGTTTGCTTAATGAGGGAGACATTACCCTGGATAAAGCTGTTAACATCGCCACTACCATGGAAGCTACAAGAGAGGAAGTGAACATCCTGCAAGGGGCAGCACAGGCTAGTACAAAAGCTGATGTACAAATAATTAATTACTCACAAAATCGAAGGGGTAATTCACAACAAAAAAACCAAAGACAATCTTATTAAGATGAAGCAGAGCAAGTAAATGGCTCAAAAGTGAAATGTTACAACTGTGGAAGAATGGGTCATAAGTCCAAGGATGAAAACTGCCCAGCTGAAGGAAAAAGGTGTAACAATTGTAACAAGCTTGGACATTTCAGTAAAGTGTGCCGTTCAGCTAATGCGTCAAACTCAGCTGTCAGAGCTGTTACAGAGAACATGGATGATGATGATGAAGATGGTAAAGTTACCACTGTAATGCATGGCAAATACAGAGGATGTCTTCTCTCATCAGTGCATTGTTGGTGGCATTCAGGTGAAAATGACACTGGACACTGGAGCCCAGGTGTCTTTGCTGAACTCTGATGTTTACCATGCAAAGCTGGCACAGAGGTTTCCCCTACAGCCACTGGATGCTAAAATAAGTCAGTATGATGGATCTAGTGTGCCTGTTGATGGATATATCATTGTGCCAGTGTCTCACAAAGGAAGAACAGTCCAAGCTAAGCTGTATGTTGCACGTAAGGGTGATTGTCTGATGGGATGACCTCTCCTACAGGCACTGAACTTTCATGTGGTCCAGGGAGACCCAACCGTTGCATCCACACAGCCTGCTCTTCAGATTGCTACAAAATGAGAACCAGAGTGTGTAAAATAAAATGCACAGCTCTTCACTGGTCTAGGCTGTATTAGAGGTTTTGAACATGCACCTAGAGTGAGAGAAGATGCCTGGCCAGTGGTGCAACCGCTGAGACAACTGCCGTTGTCTGTCAGGGAAGAGGTAGCAGCGGACCTGAAACAACTGCAACAGGAGGACATAATTGAACCGGTCGTTTAAAACAGTTTAAAACAGAAACAGTTCCTGCGCAGCAAGGTATGGTGGCCGAAGATGGACGACGACATCACCAACTTTGTAAAAAACTGTGTGAAAAGTCACTTGTGCCAGAGAAATCACCACTACATCCAACACCATGGCCTAAGGGACTTTGGGAGAAGATTCAAGTGGACATCTTCGGAGAACTACAAGCAGCTCCAGCTCATCAGAAGTATCTGATCGTTGTGACAGACCTATACAGCAAATGGCCTGAAGTCCTAGCCACAAGCAATGTGACTACTGCAACAGTGATTAATGGACTTTCAGACCTGTTCACATGATGGGGCCAGCCTCAAGTTCTAGTAACAGATAACGGCCCACAATTCCAAGCTGACTTCACATGCTACATGGAGAAGAAAGGAATCGTGCACCAGAAGACACCATCGTACCATCCCTTAGCCAATGCAGGTGTGGAGAGGTTTAACAAAGTTCTGAAGTATGGTCTTCGTGCCCTGCTCCAAGAAGGAAAACAATTTTCGGATGCACTGAAAACACTACTGTTGAGCTACAGATCAACGCCTCATAAGGTAACAGGGAAAACACCCGCAGAGCTCATGATTGGAAGGACCTTGTGAGTCCCACTGGACACAGTCCGTCCACCCTTGCTGGCTGACAAACCACCCGATGACACAAAGCTACGAAAGGAAGTACAGAAACGTCAGGACGCTCAAAAGAAGTACTACGATAAAAGAAACCACGTCAAGGAGGATTCCTCACTGCAAGTTGGAGATTGTGTCTGGGTAAAGCGACCACTGAGAGGACACAAGCTGAAGACCAGTTTGTCTGGCCCTTATAGGATCATCGCTCGACATGGCAGATACACCTTCCAACTTCAAGATGGAACCATTTGGAACTCAAGAAGACTGTTTTGTACCAACCAGCCTGCTGGAGACAAAAATGGATGCTGACATGGATGTTGACATTCCAAAACCGCCTGACCATGATCCAGGACAAGAGCAGAACCTTCAAGAACAGAGACAAGAAGTTGCTCATGGAGATGTGCTGGAAGCATGGGCACCAGGAGAAGAACAAGCAGAGCCACGACCAGCTCGTGAAAGAAGACTACTGTTAGACTCCATGACTTTGTCTTGACTTAGGGTCTTAGTTTAAGAAGGGGGAAAATGTAGGACCTGACGTAACTACATAGTGATTCGTTTAAGATTGTTCATTAGTGGAAGTAGTATTAATATCCGGACTGAGACGGATAGGCTATCATAAGGATAGAAGCTGACAGTTACAAAGCTGAACCTGTAACCTTTGTTTTGTTCCTTTATTAAACCTTGTTTAAAAGGTAACAACCGTTGTGGTTATTATAGCTTAGGCACACTCCTACAGTACGGTGTCAGATTACAGGCCTCTTTCTCTCCTGCCTCGAGCTGACTCGGTGCCCAACGCGCGCCTCACGGTAGCGCAAAATGTGGCCCCCCATGGAATGTGAGGCCCTACGCACAGCGCGTGTTCTGCGTTTAGGGAGGGGCGGCCCTGCTGCCTCCTGCCTATTATTTCACCATTCATTGAACATCAAGTGGAAGATTTAAAAAAAAAACGTTCACCACTCACCAATATGACTGTGTTTGTTGATTTCTATAATCCAAAGTCCATGCGGGTAAACAGATTATTTGCAAAAGTCTTAAAAATCCTACTGGTACGTGACAGCGGCGGCCTAATTACCCAGCAAACTTTTCGCTCAGTGCACTCGCTTGTACAAACATCTCCCGACTTTTTAAGAATACATTTAAACTAATAAAGAAAGTGAAATTGCTTGAAAATTGGTCTTTAAATGAAAATATATATTTCTTATGTTATTTTATGTTATTATTTTTGGTTTTATACCACAAGAGGTACCGAATCCGTGGAAATAGGTACCGGAACACAGGCAGTTTAAAATGTAGAGCTCACGGATTCGGCACACAACTGTGCATTAATAAGAGAATTGAAGCAGACATTTAAAAGTAACGCAAAAGTTACTTTCCCTAGTAACTAATTACTTGTATATGCAGTAATTGGTAAAGTAACTCAATTACTTTTGAAAGAAGTAACTAGTAACTGTATGTGGAGGGAAGGGGGCGTGGCTTTGTATCGGGCTGCAAACAAGGGGAGTGGGGCGGCTGATTCCCAGGGGCGACGCGGCTGTGGGTGATGAGCCTAATGAACTCTATTATATAGTCACCTGGCTTTGCTCTCTCCCACAGTGAGACTGGTTCCTGACACCGGAGACGAAGTGCCGTCGCGCCATCGGAGACTGAACATTGCACATTGAACTTTATTGTACAGCGCGAGTGCACGGGTGTAATCCTGTATCCCGTGTGGGAGGTCGGTTGTATTATTATTATTATTATTATTATTATTGAATACGCCGGCAGTGAGGGTGTTGGGCACTCGGTGTCCCCCCTGTTTTGGTGTTGGAGCGAGAATAAAAGACACTGCACAGCCATCCATCTATCTCTCTCCTCCTTGTCACCCGACCGTGAGGGCGGACCCCCTTACACTGTAACTAATTACACATTTTCAGTAACTTTCCCAACACTGGATATGAATATTGAATTATTTCAACCACAGATGGTCTTCCTCAGGTAAAGGTAAAGAAGTGAACATACACCTGTATTTATTTGTGATAAAATGACAAGTCATCATCTCCTGATTAGATAACCTGCCACATATACACCAGGATAATTCCAGTATAGTTATCCTGAGTCCCAGTTCCCATCACAGACAGCCACAGATCCGAGACGCGTTCAGCCCGTCAAAACGTAGCAAAACGTTTATTTAAACGGAAACGGTAGTTCCTGTTGTGTTATGCAAGCGTTGCGACTATGGAAGCTGAGAAGGCCATTCTTTGCATTCTTTAAAATTAAATAATTATTAGCTTATTCTATTAAAAAACTTTACTATAAAAACGTACAATGTTCTAATGTCTTCAATTGTTGCATACACCAAGCTGTAGTGGACACATTTGTAAAGGTCATTGTTTCATACGTTTTGAGGAAACATGGCGTTCAACCTAGAAACCGTAGCAAAGCGGTGCACACCGTTTTCAGATTGAACGTGCCCCAGGTGTGAGTGCCCAACATCCAGCTCTCTCTAATCACATGAAGACAATACGATTAGAGAAGTGAAACTCATGGTGAGTTCGCAAACTCTTTATTCTTTTTGCACAAATGTTTAGGTTCTGCATAATTAATTGTATAAAATTTCAATCATAATGTGCATTAAAGGTGCTATATGTAACAACGACACCAAGCGTTTAAAATGGGTACTGCAGTCCAAATTCACAATATTGGAGAGAGTTGTCTCCGCCCGCCCCCTCCTCCCCAGACTCGAAGCACTGTGCGCTGTTAATTCAGCTGTAATTATTAGCTGCTAGCGCTATTTGAAAGCCGTACTCCTGCTGTAGCTTCAGCCATTATTCTTCTTTGAACAGAGTCATGTGAATGTGTGGCTGCAGTAGGATAACAGCGCCAGCAGACCTGGGACCAGCTGACCACCTGCCTCTTAACGTAATGTGCACGAATGCATAAAATAATAAATAAATAAAAGTAGCGGTAGCGCAATGAATGTATCCAAATATAACAGAGTAAAAGTTAAAAAAATTCTTCACAAATATACTTGAGTAAAAGTGAAAAGTATGTTGCATTAAAACTACTTTTACAAGTACAATTTATTCAAAAAGTTACTTAAGTAAAAAGAAGTATACTTCAAGTTCATTTTATCAAGTAAACTTAAGTATATATTTCTCAAGTATACTATATGTAGTAAGTATACTTATATCAATGTACCAGCAGTATACTTGTAAGTGTACTACTTCAATACTTGGGACTAAATTGGCCCCTTTTTAGTTGATAAAAGTATACTTTTAAGTATACTTTAAGTGTAAGAGTAGTAAACTTTGAGTACACGAGTTTACATCTAAGTTTTATTTTGTACTGCAACTATACTACTGTATAAGTGAACTTATAGGTATTAATTATATACTTCTAGCCCACTTTTTAGTTTATGAAAGTACAGTTTTAACAATACTCTCAGTAAACTAATAGTTTAATAGTTTTATACTGCAAGTATACTTGTAAGTTTTCTTTAAGTGAACTTAACATCATACTTAGAGTTTACTATTTATATAATTTTTGCACTTTAAAGTATACAACTAGGTTACTATTTAGGCATTATTTTGTATACTTGGAATATGCCTGTGGAGTGTGTGTTGTTGGTGGCTGGTTTAAGCAGCCTCACCTGGTCGGAGTTAAGACTGATTAGACTCTGGGACTGGGTGAGGCTGCACACCTGTGGGGGAATGGCCAATCAGGCCCACAGGTTAAACCAGCCACCAGCAAACACAGTCAGAGGAGTTCCAGCATGTACCACCTGCTCTGTTGTTCAAACTACCACAAACTGACAATAAACCGGTTTAATCATCTGCCTGTGTCCTGCTGTGGGAGAAGCCCTGGAAAGCCATAGTAGATGGCATGTGGCAGGGGGAAGCTGCCACATCTCAAGGTTCAAGGTTTCTTTATTTGCCATGTGTAACAAGTACAATAGAATGCTTACTCCCCATTCACTCCCGCATTCTGAATTCCTACCACAATACTATACTATACTATAAACAACACTATATACTATCTGCAATATACTATACTATATACTCTAAACAACACTATGTTATAACAATACTATACACAATAAAGATAACAATAACAATTAACCGCCAACCCCAGCGCCCGCGCCCGGGTGGCGGGCGCTGGGGTTGGCGGTGCACAAGTGTGAATACCTTTTGAGGCTGCTAGCAGCTTTAATTTATTTTTGCTATATATACCAAATTTGTCACACTGGGGGGCGGGGCCAAGCGTTTAACTTTGACCGCAAATTAGAGCGCCCCCTATAGGCGAATTCGTCCTAGACTTTTTGGAGACCTGCTTTACAGGGATCCATATATGTTGGACAAATTTCAAAACTTTTTACCAATCAGGGGCTGAGCTATAGCAGTTCCCTTATCAGAATAATAATAATAAGAAGAATTCTTACAATAACAATAGGTATCCACAGATACACTCTGTGAATACCTAATTAAAGCTGCAAGCAGCCTCAAAAGGTATTCACCCTTGTGCACCGCCGAGCCCAGCGCCCACCACCCCAGCGACTGCCCTTTTCTTGCAATTCGTGGTGGCACGTTACTCAATGAATTGGCTACCACCACATTCCCCACGATTCGGAGTGGATCCGACTCATGGTTTGACTTCATGGCATTTAGGTGTGATTGTGCGTGGTGCCTAGCGCTTAGCTGAGCACTTACTTCAATTGACCCTGTGACGTCATTTGTTTAGCTATCTACACCAAATTGTCTACACTTGTCTAAGGCTATCCACACTATGAGCATCCCCTTGTGAAGCAGAGCTGTGATTGATAGAATAATGCGCATGTAAATAAATTCATTTCCGCATAAGTCGGCCATTTTACAATTTTTTTTAATTCTTTATCTAACTTTTAATCAGACATGTCCATAGAGCATGTATACCAAATATTGTCATTTGCTCTTGTGGTTATGTAGAAGATTTTGGAATTTCTCACAAGATTTTCACTGTACAAAAATCTATCCTGACAGACCTAATGGGTCCAAGAGGTAAAAATGTTCAGCCATCGGGGGGGCAGGGCTGAGTGTTTAACTTTGACTGCAAATTATAGTGCCCCCTATAAGCGAATTCGTCCCCTAACTTTTTAGCAATAGGGGGCTGAGCTATAGGCTCATAATTCACGCAATAACAAGTATCCACAGATACTCTGTGAATACCTAATTAAGTCTACTTACCAAACAGTTCAGGAATGTTTTCCCTGGCAGCCATCATGAATTTGCTTTCCTGGACTGCATGTAGCTGATCGCCTGTGAAAACAGTGTGACAGTGCACCACACATTTATAAGGTTCCAAGTCCAAATTTCTTTACATGGCAAGACATATACAGCACATACAATGTCATTTTTAGAAAGTACACATTACCCGACCAGAAGACAGTGACAACATTTACCTGTCTTATGGCGCAACAATTTCTGCTGGTGGACAACCACTTTTCTGTGGACATCAGCTTTGATCCTCTTCATTTCATACTGAATTTTGACAAAGTCTCTTTGTTTGACCTTACTTACCTTCT
>OMNO01043196.1:18087-28298 GCA_900303215.1 Trachyrincus scabrus
CACCAACAGCCGCGATCAACAAGGCAACGGCGCTAATCATCGTCCTAACAATAGTTTTACTGACACTAGCGAATAGTGTTGTGTCCACTTTGTTGAGTGTTAGGATATGTGTCTCCCTCGCTCTCTCACATTCCTAGAGTATAGGAGAACCTCGGGCTCGTACAAAGCTGTAAATCTGTCATTTTAATGGCCCACAGCATACTAAACAGGTAGCGATGGCAGGTAGCTGTAACATTGAGGTTTCGAGAACTATTTGTCAATGTAGGTGTGTCCACATCCAGATCTGTCGTAGATAAACGCCACAGTCATGTGGTCTGGTCTTTCTATCTTATTGATGCACTATTAACGGCAATTAAACTGTCAAATGAATCAAGTCCCCTTGTTTATGGCTCTGTGCATGTGGTGAGACCTTCAGAATATCTTTTATAGAATATAACTAATCTTTACTGGTTGGTAATTTGCAGTCTCCAAAAGTGGGCTGTTCTGTTCTTTTATTATTTGGGTCTGCAAGTTTTATAAGTAGTTTGTTGTCTGCCCGGTTATTAATAATTCTGAAAAATATATTCTTTCATATACTGCACAGTAAAGATTTCTATATATGTTGTTCTTGCAACTGTTAAAGAGACTGGCCTTCTTGCTTTGGAATTATGCCTCTTTACAATGTATGGCATTAGCCATACATTTTTGTTGAAGTTTGGCATTATCGTCACAAGCCTTGCTGTGACGATAATGCCAAACTACAACAAAAAAACAAACAAATCTTCTTTGTTTACCAAGTTAGCCTTGAGCGAGCTGTTGGGCAATCAGGTCAACTCTGGTCGGCTAGGTAAAAGAGTGTTTCCCTATCTGATTACATCCCATCTTATTTCCATTACACTCACTAACCATAGCTGGGTGAGACCTGTCACTGTACACTTGTAGCGTTCATTTAGCAGCACACTGTGCTGTGTGGATTCTGTAATACTTCCAACAATTTATTTTTAAATTTCATCAGCAGGTCAAACACACAGGGTTAATTATGCAGCTGACGCTTGTGTAGCTAAAAGCGAAACCAAATTTCAAGTATAAGAAACGGTAAGCCCCACCACCTCCTCACATTTGGCTCCCCCACACACACTCAAGGGCTTGGGAATCAGAGCAGGCAGAGCATCAGGTGCTAAACTTGAATGATTTTTTCATTGATGATGATCCCCGGAGGTCTAAGTGGGTAATATAGCAGTGAGCAGGGGGGGGTTATTGGGCTCATGTGGTGAGTGGATTATGCCTGGAGTTGGATCTTCCTCTTCCCAGACCAAGCCTTTCCTTCCTCTTTCCTTGAGAACTTGACATCACAGAGTGCTCCCTGTCACCTACCGGATGGAACTCCCATAAATCGAACAGAGAAAGGAAGACTGTAGTTCAGCCTTTGCGTCACTGTGGAGAATCAGACTCAAAATAGTGTCATGGCTTTTTTGTCTACAGTCTTGCATTGAAAATCTTCATAATTTTTTCCAACAAGCTTATCATAAATGATCTGGCCTGAGCTTGCCATTAGTCCACACACACACTACAATCTCTTCGATGGCTAATCTCAAGTGTTGGGTGGCACGTTGTAGAAATAGAAATGAAGCGATGAGGCAGATGGGGTTTTCCTTGTGTGACCTGTTCACCATGTGACTAGAGTCAACACTAAAGATAGCGGCCCACGGTTCCACACTTTGGTAAATAAAGCTGCCACTCGTTGCCATGGCCCCGTGGCCCCTGCCTGCATGGACTTTCTTCGGAACTAATCGGCCTATGTCATATGAGCAGTGCCGTTCCAGTAATCTCTGCTGGAGCAGTGTTTAATCTGTTTTTCCATCTTAAATTGGCCAAAAGATTTGAATTGTCTGCGCAAGAAAGTAAGACATTGGCTTAAATATGATATTAACCTACTGAGAAAGAAAATGATGAATGGTATGGAAACAGCCGTATGTCTTGAAGAGTTGGTCTTCATACGATTTATTTCCATGTTCCACTATGGGAATAGTGACATGGGAACGTCTGTGTTTTATTTGTTGCCAACTAGGTGAGGGAACTTGCTCACACTACCTTGTTAGACAGTGGCTGTTCCCATAGTGGCCCCAACCTCTTGACCAATCATGTCGCTGCAATATCTTTTAGGAAACGTGTGTGTGTGTGTGTGTGTGGGTGTGTGTGTGGAGGGGGGTAGGGGGACCCCCTGGGGATGAAAAGGGGAGGTCTTGAGGAAATGACCCATAGTACCCCGTCTTTAACTAGGAATCGATCCATACATGCACTCTTGACCTTTGTGCTCTCCAGTGTGCTACAAGCCTCTCTTGAAGACACTGACAATATCTACAAAACATTCACAAAACTGAAAGACTTCACAGCTCTGTGCTATGGATTTCCTGCCATCAGCCTTTTAGGTAGCGAGTTTGCTTTGGATTTTGGTGAGTAACAGTAACAGGTTATTTTTTTCATGGTTTTGGTCACAATCTTTTTGTGGTCTTTGTCTGTGATGTAGGCCAGGAGTTGCAGCTATAGAGTACAGCTAAATGTGGTCTCATAGTAGGTTTCATCATGTTAAGATTCAGATGACATTTCATTGGCTACAAAGATCATCGAAATCATCATACATATTCTTAAGACACTGCATGTTTAAAAAAAACAATGGATTCTTGGCGTTCTCTCTTAACAAGTTAGTGTGTGTGTGTGTGTGGTGTGTGTGTGTGTGTGTGTGTGTGTGTGTGTGTGTGTGTGTGTGTGTGCGTGCGTGCGCGTGTGTGCGTGCGCGTGTGTGCGCAAGGTAACAACTATTAAGTTTCTGATGCAAGACAATGAGTAATGGAACATTTTGAAAGTAATGCAAGAGCAGACGGAGGAAATGTTCAACACATTAGTGGCATCAGGAAGTAACTATTTACATGAGTCACTCCCTCAGGGTAAAAACCTGCATTCATTTTAGGGTTTAAATGCTTACAACCACTCTTTCTAAATTGATAATTGTTTTGGCCTCATTGACATAATAATGACTTCTTCTTTGTTGGACCCCAAATGCATCATTCTTAGTTGGTACCTCAGTGACCATAGTTTAAACACAAGTTCAACAAGTTCTAACCACTGAGGTGCGAACTGAGAACACTCTATTGGGGGCAGTCAAAAGAGCTAAACATAGTTAGTTTGAACACAAGTTTGTTGCAACCCAGCCCCTATGCATACTCAGCTGCAGCACGTATGTGCACCCCCTGGGCTTCTGGACATGCCACAAACACTAACCTCTTGGGATGCCGCTGTGGCGCCAAAATGTTTGTTTGTTGGTTTAAAAAAGTTTAAAAAAATACTTTTGAGCGGTGCGCAGTGTGACTCAGTTGAGACTTTGATATGTGTGTGCTTTCCTGCTTGCTTTAGCAGTAAAACGTGAAGACTGGCCCTGCAAGATAAGAGCTGTTTGTTTTGGGTTTAGATATCGTTTCTGTGTTGGGTCAGTGGTAATGACTGACTGAGATTTCTGTGGCCCCCGCATTGTTTAACTGAGGTGGAACAGGTGGCTGTTGACCTGGCAAACACATAAAGACAAGTCATTTTATGCCCAGTCATTTGTGTCTACACAGCATTTGTCACGACCAGTCTCAAGTTACATGTCCAGTGCTTTGTTTAATTAGGGGTTTGTTTCATTTTAATTTTGGAAAAGTGCCAGGGCCTTCACATCTTCAATCAGACCTCAAACTGTCAAAGAAAAGGCTGAATTTGGACATATTTTTGCCTTGGTTCAATTGGGCATTGTAGCTGCAGTTACAGTTAAACTGCTGGGATTTAAATCCCTCTTTGATAGACATGTGTCTATCAACACGTTTTGTTAATCACATATTGGACAAATTCCTGAACAGAAACCATACTGTCAATTCCTCACTTATCACTAGATATTGTATTGTTGAACTTTTGAGGCAGTGTCTAGCCATGTAAACGGCCAGTTTCCTAATTAACATGGGGTGGAGTGCATCACTCTCTGCCTCTTAAAAACATAAGTCCCTGAACGGCCTGTTTCTGCTCAGAGAAATGGTTATTAATGAGCCACTGCAAAGCATTGTGGGATCTTGTATGGGCTCAGTTGTGCGTGCAGTCAGGTTCCTCTACCCAGGCAATTACCAGCGGTCACCTGCGCACCTGACCGCTCACTCACCTAACATTAGGGTTCCCCAAAGGTCAGAGGTTGCAGGCCAAAGCCTGAGAGCAACCTGAGCCACTCTGAAAAATCTCAAAGGTCGTGACCTCGCATTGAGAGGGATGACCCCGTTCTAACAGGTAAGGTCAGGCTGTAGTGCTATTGGACACAATGGATTGTCTACAGTCTCAGAGATTTCTTACCCGGCTCTCAGCCACAGACTGAAATGTCTTAAGAGATTTAGAGTAATGTGAGCCCAACGTGAAACAACAAAAGTCCCCTAAAAAAAGATTGTGTTTCTGCTTTTGGGTCCTTTCCCACTTTGTTTTGTTTATTTGTCCCAGATCACGGGACCTGGAATTTCCGAAATGTATGATCTGGAGACAGAGTTTGTCGTCTGTGATTTGAATCATATGAATAATGTTTGTTTACTCTTTGCTTCAGGTTTTTATAGGTGTTAGCATGAGCTAGCGGAACATGCCGCTACCCATGGATCTTCAAGCTATCACCGCGATTCACATCCTGGCTTTAGTGGCCAGAGGCAGCGAGCTGGTGACGAGCGATCCTGTCAACTTCTACAACATTAAACCACCAGCGCAGGGTAAGACCTGATTACAGCTAAACATATGTTAAATGATTAATGTCAACAAAAGTACAACTATTCATTCTAACATTTCAGTTCCACAATATCAACCTAATAACATTTTCCCTTTTATTTCTGTCTTACCTTATTTGCTGTTTTAAATAAAAACGTTTTTTTTTTGTATTGAAGCCACACCATTCCCCAAGAGTTTTAAGTGCTTCACTTGTGAGCGAGCATGCGACAACTACAATTGCAACATCTGGGCTGAAGACAAGTGGTGTCCAGAAAGTAGGTGTCCCTCCTATACACTCGAACACCTGCGACATGGGAATATTTGTGGCGAAAAAATACTTTGTTTGTCCTTTGTTTGGAATCATTCATTTTAGCTAAGCTGAGTCACTATAATTTTTGGTTTGTTTTACTGATTTCATTTTTCTTCCTCAGACACTCAGTTCTGTATGTCAGTCCACCGCTTCCACTCTAATCATGGAGAAACCAAGTTTGTCACTAAGAGATGCGCTGTTCAGGAGGAGTGCCGCCGTTCAGGCTGCATGCACCACAAGGAGACTGGGCATACGGTGAGTCTAAGATGAGATTTTTTTTTTAATCCCTGATGAGAAAAAAAACACAGCACAAAGTACAATACAGAAAGGACTGTAATAAGAATTAAAAAAAGATAAAATCTTTACCAAAAAACCCCTGAAAAAAAGTGAATTATATATACACACACATTAAGAATAGTATAAATATTACTGTGAAAAATAAATGTAACCGCTATGGACAGTTGAGGTAGGCATTATTGACAGTATATTCTACATTATTGAAACTATATATTATTGACCAACATACAATCCCAATCTACACACCATTTCCATGCATATGTTCCCTCTTTAACCTTGTCTCTCCCTTGTGCTGGCCCACCAGGAGTGCGTGTCCTGCTGTGAGGGAATGATCTGCAACGTTGAAGTTCCCACCAATCACACCAACGCCGTGTTTGCCAGGAGACAAATGGCATTCAGCTCAGCGCCATGCCAGACGACCCGACTCTGGAAGACCGTGGTTCTAACTCTTGGGCTGTGTGGATGGTTCATATTGTGACCCTGTGACATTGAGAATTGAAACTTTGGCGGCTTTTTTTGTCTGGAACGGAGCCATAAGGTTGCACCGCAACACGGGCAGTGGAGCACCTTCCATTGATTTCTTATGGCAGCGTTTTACCAGCCGAATGCAAAAGTTGACGGAACTCTCATTAAACATGACACTCGATGCCTGCAGTCTCTCTAGATCCTCTGGCCAAAACACAAATGCTACTGCTTACCAGAATGGCTAGACATTTGTCACTTGTCGCCTGCACCGCCCATTCGGAAATGGGCTTAACGCTGCCATATTGTTCTGAATGACTGCAAAGTATAATTTGTGTCAAAAGTGTCCTCGAGGAAACCATGGATATGGGCAAGGTGGATGTGATGCCATATGAAGTTGAGAGACAATGGACTCTGGATGCAGTTGGTTGTGGATGCCTACACAGTAGCAACATCGCCAAGCCCTTTTCTGCGAGCTTGATTGAACAGTGAATGGAGAGTTTCTTAAGATCTGGCTGGAAGGCTCCCCAGCAATGGAGCAAGCAGACTGACGACCACAGGTTTGGGTTTTTAAGTGTCCACAAAACAATCACTGGGATTATTATTCTATTCTTTAAACATTCATTATGCCAGACGTGAAATAACACGTGGCCATAGAGAGAAACTGTATTTTCTGTGTGACACAGTGAATTTGGCACTTAAGATTTTATTGCCAGAAAACTATATATATACAGTGTGTATAATTGTAAAAATGCTTGCACTTTATTTCTTTCAGAAAATTAAATAGTATTTGAAGTAGGTCTATCAGACCTTTTTGTAAGGAATTTAAATAAAAAATATTAATAAACTGTGTTTCTTAAAATACTTCACTAAAATAAACTAACTATAAACTATACTAACATAAGATAAATGTTAAAAATAATCTCCAGATTATTTAGAACAAATGGCATTTAGTGTATTTTTTAAATCTTATTATAGTTGGTATGGCTCTGTCCTTCTCAGCCCAGTAAATAAAGCCTATTGCATTAGTGCTTTCATTAGTTATGGTTCTAATACAGTTTTAATGCCCCTGCAGCATTGAATTAAGAAAGACATCTCTTGAATAATTTGTGTAAATCTTTTCAGTAGGTTTGTTGTGGTTGTGTTGTTGATCAGTCACTGTGCCATCTTTGTTCAATGTGTACACCGAAAGAACTGGAAAGAATAGGAAAGGCATTGCATACAAAGGGTGTATATCAGCAGAAAAATACTGTGGAGTGTGTGTTGTTGGTGGCTGGTTTAAGCAGCCTCACCTGGTCAGAGTTGATTAGACTGGGACTGGGTGAGGCTGCACACCTGTGGGGGATTGGCCAATCAGGCCCACAGGTTAAACCAGCCACCAGCAAACACAGTCAGAGGAGTTCCAGCATGTACCACCTGCTCTGTTGTTCGGACTACCACAAACTAACAATAAACCGGTTTACTCATCAATGGCCTGTGTCCTGCTGTGGGAGAAGCCTGGGAAAGCCATCGGAGATGGCATGTGGCAGGGGGAAACTGCCACAAATACAATTAAACAACCAAATAATTTACTCAATCTTAATTGTAATACATAGGCTACATAACATGAGGGCTATTATAGTCTCTACATACCAATTTCATTGAGTTGATTGGATCGATACAATTATTCACTATTAAGCTATTGAATTCGGATTTGAGTAATGTGATGATATTTTGGAATTCACAACCGAAAACAAGATAGTTTATTTTCGCTTTTATCGAAAGCTGTACCCTCACACAAAATAAAGAAGAAAAAAGACAAACCCTAATCACCGCAGAAAAGAGAGTGGAGCTTTCTGAAGGCATGCGGGTGGAGTGGAAAGGTGGTGTCATGCAGAGGCCTTCACCCTTCATCTGTAGCGCCAGGAAGGTGTTGAAGCCAGGTGTGCTGTGAAAACAACGGGCGCTCACAGGAGACCGTGGGGGGGTGGGGGACTCCTGTCAAGCATTCTCTCTTCTTCAAAACTTTTGACTGATTTGACTGAAACTTTTGTTGATAACCTGATATGATGTCCTGTGTATTATATTGTTCATATTACAGTTTTAGATTGTGATCACATCCAGAATCCCACAGAGCCATGTTCCCAGACTTCATGGAGCTCTTGGGGGAAGGCGATCCTCTTCTCTTCACATAATTTACCGTTTGAGGGAGAATAATGCAATTGCGATTATTGAATTATGTAATATTAGATTTAAAACATCATACCT
Organism: Trachyrincus scabrus; assembly: GCA_900303215.1. NCBI lineage: Eukaryota > Metazoa > Chordata > Actinopteri > Gadiformes > Macrouridae > Trachyrincus > Trachyrincus scabrus. The sequence continues at coordinate 26,144 of OMNO01043196.1, forward strand.
TTTTCAAGTATTAAATGGTACATAAATCCAAATATGTCTTCTATTGAATCCATCTTCTTGTGTATTGACAACTTGTCTCCTAGCAGTTTGGTGCCACTTCAATGCAAGTGATAAAAAAGATATTTGCATGGAAAGCCAATATTTACGACATAATTAACTTATCCTGCTTAAGAATGGCATTTCCAGTCCAAACTGGTCTCAGTGTTTTTGGCTATTTCCCAGTTCAGATCCTCAATTGCCTTTTTCCTCTCTCATCTTTTAATTCTTAAACTTTAATTCATAGCTAATACTTTGGTGGGCTGCCGTAGCTCAACTTTAAAATACCATTGATGCTTTATACATAGTTACAATTTATTCTTGTATGATTTTAACCACATTTGGGGTATTTGGAGAAGTTGTTTACACCATTCATTAATTCATTAAATTGGACTAAAAATAGACTGCCATAATGTTTTTAATGAAGATGAATCATTCACAATAAACTGTGCTCATAAATAAACGATTGCCTCTCTCATATCTGATGATTGTGTATATGGGGCTCTAGCAGAGTTGTAGCAAATGTAGCTCTGCTTGGCGCCACTGAACAAAGAGTTGTTGCAGGTTATAGTGACACCGTCTTGACACAGAAACAACCAATCAGAGATTAACATTCCAATCTGTGGGCCCGAGTTCTTTGTGCTAATTGGCTGCAATGTTTCAGGGGAGAGTCTTCAGAAGCGTTTGCTTTATAAAAGGGGAAACTTAGCCCTTAATGTGCGGTTAATCCTGGGGCTTCAAAGAGGGGTGAGACCCTGACACGACCTTTAACAAAAGACAGGACAGGAACTCAAACCAGGGGTTGTGGGGGGTGCCTGACGGGGCCTCCTGCTGCTGTTGTGGCTGTTTCCCTCCATCAGATTAACTTGATAACCTTTTTAATAGAAGGCTTTGTGTTATACTTTGCATACACTGCTCAGTTATGGCCTGGTATGTGTGGCAATGCACAGGCTTTGCAGGTCCTTAAATATGAGATGTCTGAGATCTGATTCGAATGATCATAATGAACGTGTGCATGGAATCAGAGTATGATCGCGTGTTGATTATGATCACACATTGGTGTCAGAGTTGATATTGTTGTATTTTTAATCCGAGTTGAGAGAGATTCTGTGTCAGAGGAGTCAGGAGTGACTGGCGTGTTTGATCAGGTCCGGCCCTACGCTACGTCACCAGGCTTGTTCTCCAAGCAGGTGTGAGGAGAACATCCACTCCATGTCTGGTGCAGTCATTAGTGCGCCTCCTTTGATCTCCGCCGTCGGACGGGAGGAGATCCGGAGGAGTGGTGAGGCGAGAGGAGGAGGGGGAGGGGCAGCAGTGGGCAGGCTGAGGTCTTCGAGGCCCCTTCCCGTGGAAATTATCTTCTGTCTGGGTGAGGTTTTCAGGGTGGGGTTTTAAGGCGTGTTTTGATGCTGGAAGTCCTACCACCGGTGATCTGTGGAAGTCGTAACCGCCTTGCCGGTCTGTCGCACCGGGGTGCATGCTCTGTACACCCTCAACCTCCTTCCTCCTCCCCATGGGTTGAGGTAACTAGATAGTCTCGTTTGATAGTTCCGTTTGTCAGTAGCGGTGCATTAGCCAGGAAATCAACCGCTGTCACGGCTTCAGTGAGCGGATTGTTGTGCAGCGGTGGAGAAATAAGGGAGACCGGCTACTTCAAGGAGCATACATGGGCCTCAGCTGTCTTTCCCTTCCTCTTTTGATTGTCACGAATGGCCAGAGGAGAGCGGAGGTAGAGGGCAGGCCGGCTTTACTCTAAAGACGGATGGATGACTGAGTAATGGGTGAGGAAGTAAGTATTGAGGGATGAGGAGGAGTGAGTTGGAGACTGCAGCTCACCACATCCCTTTTATGAATGAAAGACAGAAACATATTTGGGTGGAGAGGGTATGTCTGCTGATAGACAAAGTGCACCCTGCAGCACCACTATCTTGACAACATTCTACTCTGTCTCCATGTCTCTATGTGTCTGTGTCTATATTTCGCTCTCTCTCCCTCTGTCTCTTTCTCTCTCTCTCTCTCTCTCTCTCTCTCTCTCTCTCTCTCTCTCTCCCTCTCTCTCTCTCTGAACAGCATCTATCTCTCTCTCTCTCTCTCTCTCTCTCCCCCTGAAAGATGTTTA